>JACEEZ010002337.1:173315-258452 GCA_016584305.1 Chionoecetes opilio
CAAGCATCCCCTGTCGAAACTCACGTCGGCGTTCCACCAGGACACGAAGCGCTAGGATACGGTCTGATGTTGACTTACCAGGCGTGAACCCAGACTGCTGAGGTCTCTGATGCTTCACCAGATGACTGCGAATCCGTGTCAGCAATAGATGGGCAAGCACCTTGCCTGGTACGCTGAGCAGTGTAATACCACGGTAATTGTTGCAGTCCTGACGGTCCCCTTTCCCTTTCCAGATAGGGACGACCAGCCCACTTTTCCAGTCAGAAGGAATGGTACCTGATTGCCACACGGCAGTCAGGACAGCATGCAACCCGCGGATCATGGCCTCACCCCCAGCTTTGAGGAGCTCCGCACTGATATTACAAACACCAGCTGCCTTTCCACCCCTCAACTTTGCTACAGCCTCTCTGACTTCGTCAAGAGAGGGTGCGGTTTCGTCAATGGGAGGATCGGCATCCACTGCCTGTAACCCAGTGGTGTGAAGCTGCTCAGTTGGAGGGTCCACCGTGAACAACTGCCCAAAGTACTCAGCCCAACGAGCCATCTGCCCATCCATGTCCGACACGAGGCGCCCATCTGCTGTTCGAATAGCACTCGCCCGAGAAGGAGACTTGGAACGGAGCTTCTTCAGGGCTCGGTAGGCGGGTCGGAGGTCATTAGCGTTCAAATGACCCTCGACATCCTCAGCGAGACTCCTGACATACCTCTCCTTGTCTCTTCTCAGGAGGATTGTTATAGTGACTGACGCCTGTGATTAGAGGCTCATGCTGCCCCCCTGTGTCCTACTATGCCCTCGCAATCGAAGGTAGAGTTAATGGGCAGCATGTGGGTGTTCTCAGGCCACTCAACGGTGCAGAAATATTTTAAGTGGATTTATAGGTCTCACTCGGGATCGAACTCGGATCTTCGAGAACGCCACACGGCGATGCTAACCACTCTGCCACCGCCTCCCCAGTGCCAGTGCCTGCTTGCTCACAAGTCACAACTGGTCAACCACTCACACAAAGCTGTGTTGGGCTGCTGGTAATGGCTTTGGCAATAGTTGCCAACTAGAACTCATGTTAAAAGATGTACTGTATAAGTAAAACCACAGTAACCAGTTATCAATACACTAGATTTAGTGAGGTAAAAACAAATAATGCAGGCTAAGTACAATTTATTTATCAGAGATATCCATAGATTTATAGTATAACAAGAAGTATATTCAAACATTAGATACACTAAGCTGACATTCCCACCGAGTGAGAAGCTCTGGGACAGGTTCAGTACACGTCATATCTGAATAGCCGGGAACATGTACTGAATTTTCCAGTGTGTTGTGACTTTGTTGATGTCAAAGTTCTTAGATAATGGTGATAGGTAGTAGGCTATGCATATTATTATTATTATTATTATATTATTATATTATAATATTATAATATTATTACAGGTTGGCCATCACTAATCCGGCAATCAATATTCGGTTCCATCAGTTTTCCGGCATTAATTTCAGACCGCAGTTTCAAATTTCCGGGTTTGCGCGCCACTGTTTTCGGGAGGCTTATTCTTTCTCTTCTTCTTGTGACCTTTTCTGCTTAGTATCGCTTTGTAGGTAGTCTGTCAAGCTCGTGCTCGAGCTTGACACATATCTTCTTTCTTTGCCACTCAGTAGCCCTTTCTTTCCCTGCCAATGAAAGGCGCCTGTTCCCTGGCGCCGTTTGTTTTGATGGCGCTGTACCCAGAATCAGCTGTATGCTCACCTACCAACAGGAAATCAACGTTGCAGTGGCACAGGTGGAAACAGAAACCAGAGGGGGTGACCTGGCATGTAGGAGACTGGGGGAATAAGTTACTCTATAAACAGGGATGTCAACAAGAAAAGAAAAAAAACTGAAATAAAATAATAGGGCGTCCAAATCATCCGAGCGCAGCGAGGCTGACGAACCGTATCGAGGGAACCTCCCAGCTGGGGTTCGGGGGGCGCTGTAAGCCCCCAGAGATTTTTTGTAAATTTCATGCTCTGAGAGAGCTTCTGAGAGGTCCTTGGTTATATCTATAATAATTTCTGGTCTCAATTTTGTCTGTTTTTGTGTCCACAATTTGTGTATATGTACTATATGTCTCTGGCCTTACTATATTGAGTATATATAACCTCTGGCCAATCTGGCTTGCCTCCTGCTGTGGCATCCCTGCATTGAACTCTCCAGGCCTGGAGCCTGCAAACTTGACACAGTGAGGGCAGTGTGCCAATCGATACCAGACCCCTGGATCACCAGAGCTATCTCACCTGGCTGTGGCTGCTGTAATCCACCTCCAACATACTGGCTGTGGGCTGCTGTATTCCACCCCCAACATACTGCCTCCTGAGCAAACATGACTCCACTTGTAGCAGTGGAGTCAGGAGATATCGGCAGCCTAGTATTAACTTCCCGCTAGGCAGCCAAAAAATGTTTTATGGTCTGTGCTGGATCAGTGGCCAGGGACAGGTTCAGCTGTGGGCTAGCAACTATGTACACCCCCCCAAAAAAAAATTAACCCGAATCTACACGATTCACAGAAATGACCCAGCTGGCAATAAAATACTCGGAAATCCGCGAATCCACAGAAAATTGACATCCCTGTATAAAGCAAGAACAGGCACCTTGAAAGTCAACGGGAGGAACAGGGAACTGGAGAACCAGAATTATAGCTGCAGGATAGAAGAGAAAGAAACTGTAGAACATGTCATTGTGGAATGCAACAGGTATAGGAGTCAGAGGGAAAGGCTTATAGCCTCAATAGTAATAGTCCTAGGCAGAGAGGAGGGGGACAGGAGACTAGAGCAGAAAGATGGGGCCCTGTGTACGGGGCCCTATATACAGCATATATAGTCAGGGGCCAAAACATCAATAAACCGGAAATTTCGAAAATCTGGCAGTCCTAAGGTCCCGTGGTTGCCGGATTAGTGATGGGCAACCTGTATATTATCTTTGTGTCTAAAAAAAAAATTTAATCAGTGATTTTTTTCTGTGATTATAATCACTTGATTAAAATCATTGGATTATAATCATGCCCACCCTGTGTAGGCTACAACTAGATCAATACATCTAGGCTAGGTCAATACACCACCACCACCACCACCCATTGCCACACAGGACACACTCCCACAGGCACGGGTACAACCACACGTATCCACACAACACCTCAAAAGTGGATCTTCATGTGCTTGGCAAACTTACTCTTTGTCTGGAAACCCTTGCCACAAACACCACAACACTTACTTTCTCAAGCCACGGTGTGCAAGGTAAGTTGAGATAAGAAGTGGAAGTCAATCTTTTGCCACACTCAAGACATTCGCAGGGTAAGTCATTTTGCTCATGATTGCTGGATGTTTTGAAGCCATGCAATGTGCAACACAGGACTATTCTTCCCTCCATTCTAGCATGGTGGATGAAGTGTTTGTCACTGTCACGGTGCTGCATTCTTGCACACCTGTTGATACTGAGGTAATAGTAGGACTTTCATGAGTCCCACCCTACTACTGTTGTAATATTGACCTGTTGCAAGCAGGCAGCCTGCATGCGTCAAGACAGGATGGCAGCCCACATGGCTACACTGCTGCCTGCAAAGCCTCTGGCCTAGGAGAGGGGCCGTCTCACAGGATCCTCCTCATAACATGCCGAGCGTTGCCATTACAGTCTCCATACGTAAGGTTTGGACAATAAAGATTTGAATGTAATGAACAGTTTCTATCACCACTGTGTGCCACGGATGTGGGTGGTGTGATGACACCTTTAGGTGAAGCTTTCCCCACATTCTTCACACTCAGAGTCATCATCACCACCGTGTGTCAAAAGATGTTCAGTGAGATGAGACTTGTGAGCAAATCTTTCTCCACAGTCTAAGCATTCATGCTTTTTAATACCACTGTGTGTCAGGGTGTGCCTGGTGAGGGTACACTTTGTAGTAAATCTTCTCCCACACTCTAGACATTCATGCTTTTTGACACCATTGTGTGTCAGGGTGTGTGTGGTGAGGTCACTCTTTCTAGTAAATTTTTTCCCACACTCTAGACATTCATGGTTTTTAATACCACTGTGAATCAGATTGTGTGTGGTGAGTTCACTCTTTGTAGTACATTTTTTGTCACACTGAACACATTCATGATTCTTAATACCACTGTGAATCAGATTGTGTCGGGTGAGGTCACTCTTCTCAGTAAATTTTTTCCCACACTCTAAACATTCAAAATTTTTAATACCACTGTGTGTCATAAAATGTCTGTGGAGGTTAGACTTTTTTAAAAATCTTTTCCCACACTCTAAGCACTCGTAATTCTTAACACCACTGTGTGTCAAGGTGTGTGTGGTGAGGTCACCCTTGGAAATGAATTTTTTCCCACACTCTAGACACTCATGATTTTTAACACCACTGTGTTTCAGGGTGTGTTTGGTTAGGATATCCTTTGTAGTAAATTTTTTCCCACACTCTAGACACTCATGATTTTTGACACCACTGTGTGTCAAGGTGTGTCTGGTGAGGACATTCTTTGTAGTAAATTTTTGCCCACACTCTAAACATTCATGATTTTTAATATCTCTGTGTGTCAGGGTGTGTATATTGAGAGAAGACTTTTGAGTAAATTTTTTCCCACACTCTAAGCATTCGTGATTCTTAACACCACTGTGTGTCAAGGTGTGTGTGGTGAGGTCACCCTTGAAAATGAATCTTTTCCCACACTCTAGACACTCATGATTTTTAACACCACTGTGTATCAGGGTGTGTTTGGTAAGCTCACCCTTTCTGGCAAATTTTTTCCCACACTCTAAACACTCATGATTTCTAACACCACTGTGGTGTGTCAGGGTGTGTGTGGTGAGGGAACCCTTTGTAGTAAATCTTTTCCCACACTCTAGACATTCATGATTTCTAATACCTCTGTGTATCCGGGTGTGTGTGGTGAGGCTACCCTGTGTAGTAAATCTTTTTCCACACTCTAAACATTCAAAATTCTTAGCACCACTGTGTATCAGGGTGTGTTCGGTGAGGCTACCCTTTCTAGTAAATCTTTTCCCACACTCTAAACATTCAAAATTCTTAACACCACTGTGTGTCAAGAAATGCCTCTCAAGTTGACTCTTGCATTTAAATGTTCTATCACACAGTTGGCACTTCAGCTCACTGTCTGCCTTGTGGCCTGAGCTGCCTGCCTCCAGGTGATTCTTGCCATCACACCCGTGCCTCCCCACACCAGAGGCAGACTCATCTTGCTGCTCCCAGCCACTCATGCTGCTGCCCGGCCCAACACCCTCCATGCAGCAATACTCTCGCCAGGACGCGACGGCCAGTCGTGTGGGAACCCTCAGGGATGCCAGAGCGAGCCGGGTCAGTGCTGGGTGCAGCAGATGGCTTGAACTGTGACCTCAGCACCTGCAACAGTGATGACAGTCAGAACACAGAGAGCCACACGCTGCCTTGACACTCTGCCCCTGCCTGCGGGGCCCACACCCTGCTTCCTGCCTCACTCACACCACACTTGGCAAGGCCTCCTCCTCTCCCTCCTCCTCCCTGGCTCCCTCACCATCTCTCAGCCACAACACAGCCCCGTTCTCACACAACCACGACCAAATCTTGCACCTCAGCACCAAACAAGAAACACAGCTTGTCATATCCTCAAGCCATGTTGCAGCCTCAAAACTGTACTCCCTCGTTCCCTCCCAGCCCACACACTTTCACTCCTTGGCCTGCCCATGTGGGCATTTTCACAGTAACCTAGGCCATCATTGTCTCACAGCACAAAAATTTAGATTGTCTTTTATCACTTTGGTTCCAGTGAATATTGAAGTTATATACAGGAGAACCTCGTTTATCCGGCACCCACGGGGGGGAGCGCATGCCGGATAACTCATTTTGCCGTTGTTTTGAGAGTTACTCTTATGGAATCGCCCAAAATCCCTTTTTTTTTTTTTTTTTTTTCTTCCCATCACAAGGAACCAGCCAAGGGCACAACAAAAATGGGTAACACAAAGCCCGCTTAGTTGCCAGTCCCTATAAAGAAGACAGTAAGAGAATAAAATAAAAAAGAGGGGTGAGCCAATTTAGTTCGGGAGGTGTCTTGTTACTCTTATTTTGAAAAGATGTAAGTCATAGGAAAGTGGAAAAATAGAAACAGGAAGAGAGTTCCAGAGTTTATCAGTGGAAAAAAAAAAAAAAAAAAAAAAAAAAAAAAAACCCTGGGTCGATTAGTGCCGTTGTTTTGAGGCTGCCGTTGTTTTGAATGCCGGTTAAACGAGGTTCTCCTGTACCAATTTCAACTGAAGAACCATATTGCACATTTAATACAATTATGCATCACAAATGTTAAGGATATGAGCCAAATACCTTCTACAAGTAATGTGTCGGAGTGGACATCAAGTGGACATCATAGTTGGGCCACATTAATGTGCAATTGGTTATGATTATTTAAAAAAAAAATTTAACAGTATTGAAAACCTGCCTGTGTTCATATAGAAGCAAGGATATTATATATGTATCAACATTATGGATATGTAACACATTATAAAATATAAAACAATAAATGTGTCGGAGTGGACATCGTTGGACGGAAGGTTTTTGATGCGTCGAATAGTTGTCTGGTTAACGAGTAATATGTAATATTGAAGTTTCTTTATATAGTCCCTTATAGTGTCTTGTATATCAATGAAAAACAATAGACTTTCATGTATTCTGGCATAAGATATAGACCGATGTGTCGGAGTGGACATTGTGGACGGAAAAATTAGTGTAACATAAACGATGTCGGCACTGAATATATAAATTATACATAGGTACTTATTACATTTAACGCATATATTTTATAACATATTAACCCATCTTAATTGTGGTAAATAATACATTTTACATATATACAAGGAGTAGTAATGGCAATTCCAATAACTAAATTAACTAAATGAGACACCAAGTTCCGTCCAACATTCGAACACTTTTGGGCGCTGAAAAAAGTTTGACATAGATCCTTGAAATTTTGGATGATGTTTGTCAATTAAGTACTCTTCAATTAACTGAAAAACACAATCAGCTACACCCGTTATAAGACAGAGTTCATTGCTTTATTTCAATTATTACTGATGGCCTAGGTTACTGTGAAAATGCCCATATAACAGATCTGAGCCATGTACAACACATGCTGGGACTGCCAATCTGGTGGCTAACGTGCTGCCTCTGCTGGGCTCTCAAGCTGAGTCGCCAAGCTTGTGGTTTTAGAAAGAAAGGAAACAACACTACGTACATGGATAAATAATAATTGGTAAAATTCTAGAGTCCCTTCCTGCCCTTATCAGTGGGTTTTTTCCTCCAGACCTTCACAGATCCCTTCAGATACCTCTAAAACGTAATTATAAAAAGGAGGAGATGCCCCCTTCAACCCCCCTTCCCCTTAAATTACCGCCCCCCCTAGACCCCCAAAATAACATTACTAATCTAACCTCACTAAAACCTAACCTAACCTTACCAATAACCTACTAGCGAGACCTAATTGCGGGAAAGACCTAGAATTTTACCAGGTTAGGTTAGGTTAGTAATAATTTTTGGGGATGATCTCGCTATGAGGTTATTAGTGAGGTTATTTTAGGTTGTGGCGAAGCTAGGTTAGGTTATAGTGAGGTTAGATTAGTAATATTAAACATAATATATTTTTAAAGGGGTCCAGGGGGGTCGTTTAGGGGGGAGGGGGGGGGGGTTTGAAGGGGGCATCTCTCCCCCACTTTATAATTACGCTTTAGAGGTATCTGCAGGGATCTGTGAAGGTCTGGAAAAATACACCCACTAATAAGGGCGGAAAAGGACTAGAGTTTTATCTTAAGCACCACTGAAGATCCATAAATATGACTCATTAATAAGTAAAATGTCCAGAGCAGCAATAGTTTGGCTTCAGAAATCGGAAAGATGCGATTCTTTTGCTCAATTTGTAATAGTTTCAGTATGTTTCGGCGCCTAAAGTCAGTACCAGATTAATATAATATGCTTTATACATTGATACAGCAAGCTCTCATAAGACTACTATGCTTTTAAATTAGGAGTCAAACTTGACTTCTGAGTTACGAAACGGTCGACCCATCAGGTCACCCCTAGCAAGGCGTGACCTGAAGGGTAATTAAGCATATGGTGCGGCCTGACCTTTAGGGGTAATAAGCCAGGTGTGCGACCCCAACCTTGAGACCCCTACACTACCCTCTCTTGTATCACGCCGCGTCCCCTACGGGACTACAGTACGTCTTTTTTGCTTGTTATGCATGTTTTATGTTTAATTAATGTGCAGTAATGTTATTTTGTGTGCTATTTTCTCTTTCAGAGTGCTTTTTCTACAGAATAGGTAGTACAGTGTGGGTAATATAGACGCTGTGTGTTTGTTGTGTTTGGTATAGTTTATTTTAGCTTGAAAAACATGTCTTTGATGGGGTCCTGGAACCAAACCTATATTTTACCATTAGTTATGTATTTCGCTATACGAGATTTCGCTTTACGAGTATGCCAGGTGGAACCTAACTGCTCGTATCTTCGGGACTTCCCTGTACTTAGTAGGATTACATTTTAGCGTTGTTCATAGTTCTTATCCAGCTGTATTCATATTGAACTAGCCGCAAAGCCGCCCTCCGGCTGGACTTTTTGGCTAGCTCCTGCGGAGGCTATTGGTGGGCCTTCGGCCCACCAAACACAGACGCTCCAGATAGCCCCTTCTAGCTTTCCTGAAATCCCATCACCCATCACCCCCCACCCATTACCCATCACCCCTCACCCATCTCACCCATTTCCCATTACCCCCCCATCTATTCCCTCACCCATCACCCCCCACCCATTCACTCACCCATCACCCCACACCCATTACCCATCACCCCACCAATTCACTCACCCATTACCCATCACCCTACATCAAGGTTTCTTCAATTCTCGCAACCCACTTTTTTTTCACAATTCTCGCTAATAGGCTGCTAAAAGAAAAGAAAAAAAAGTGATCGGATCATCTCATAAGTGGGCTTAAAACCTTCCCCTGGTCGAGCTGGTTCCAAAACGGTGCCATATGAGGGGATTGGGGCACTGGGGGCGGCACCTATCGCGGACAGACAGAAAGACACACACACACACACTTTCGCTTATATTATTATAGACTATAGTCTATACTTGAAAGTCTTACAAATCCTAGCACCCACAGCTAGTTAGCAAACACAGTGATTATTTCGTAAGAAAACGAGATCAATTAAAAAAATGTGTTGTTTCCATCAACAAATTTGTTAACCAAGACAACAAAAATGCACTTGAAGCCTCATATCACGTGAGTTGCACATTGCTAAGGCTGGCGAAGCCCATACGATTGCAGAATCTTTACTGAAACCGTGCATGAAAGATGTGGTTTTCTGAATGTTAGGAGAGAAATATAGCAAGATTATTGACACTGTACCCCTGTCAAATGACACTGTGCCACGCCAAATCAAAGAAATGGCAGATAACTGTGATACAGTGTTAATAGATTGTATGAAAACCAGTCCTGTGGGTTTTACAATTCAGCTTGATGAATCAACAGACGTTGCAGGCTTAGCACTTTAGCCGTCCTGCTTGTGTTTGTACGATGCACTTCAGAACAGTCCGCACAAGAAGATAGGCTGGTATGCCAAGCTATCGAGACCACTACAAGAGGTGAGGACATATTTAAAATTTTGGACATTTTCTTCACAAAAAAAAATCTTAGGTGGGACCTTGGCAGAGATGTCTGCACTGGTGGTGCAAAGGCAATGACAGGCCCAGGAAAAGGTGTAGTGGCTCCAGAGCTGGGCAGTATCTAAATACATTTAAATACATTTGTGTATATTTAGAAATGTATTTATAAAAACATACATTTGTGTATTTAGAACTGTATTTATATATACATTGGTTTTCACATATTTAAATACTGTACTTTAAGATTTATTAGTATTTAAATACATTGTATTTAACCCGTAAGCATCCATCTCCTGAAACTCATGCCCTTTATATTTCTGCCCGTAATCATGCCAAATCTTTACTTCAACTTACCAAAAACTCTTTCATTCATAGAAAATGTCAAAATCTTTCTGAATCAAATTCCTCTCGTG
Source organism: Chionoecetes opilio (assembly GCA_016584305.1). NCBI lineage: Eukaryota > Metazoa > Arthropoda > Malacostraca > Decapoda > Majidae > Chionoecetes > Chionoecetes opilio. The sequence continues at coordinate 183,398 of JACEEZ010002337.1, forward strand.
ACTTCTGGCATCTAGCTAATAACATCTGACAATTTTTCTTCTTCATCTTTCCCTCCTATGCTTCACCCAGATGGCTTCACAGCTGTCTCATCTATTACTAAAGCTGAACTCTTCGCTCAAACCTTTGCTAAAAATTTCACTCTGGTTGATGAAGGGCTTGTTCCTCCTTCTCCTCCACCCTCTGACTATATTATGCCTGTCATTAAGATCCTTCGGAATGATGTTTTCTTTGCCCTTTCTGGCCTAGATCCTCGGAAGGCTTATGGTCCTGACGGAGTCCCTCCTATTGTTCTCAAAAACTGTGCTTCTGTGCTTGCACCTTGCCTGGTCAAACTTTTCTGTCTTTGTCTATCTACTTCCACCTTTCCTTCTTGCTGGAAGTTTGCTCACATCCAACCTGTTCCTAAGAAGGGTGACCGTTCTAATCCTTCAAACTACCGTCCTATAGCTTTGACTTCCTGCCTTTCTAAATTTTTTGAATCTATACTTAATAAGAAGATTCTTAAACATCTATCTGCTCACAATCTTCTATCTGATCGTCAGTACGGTTTCCGTAAAGGCCGATCTACTGGCGATCTTCTAGCTTTCCTAACTGAATCTTGGTCATCCTCCTTTAGGGGTTTCGGTGAAACTTTTGCTGTTGCCCTTGACATATCAAAGGCGTTTGATAGAGTCTGGCACAAATCTTTAATTTCCAAACTACCCTCATTCGGTTTCTATCCTTCTCTCTGTACCTTCATTTTAAGTTTTCTTTCAAATCGTTCTATTGCAGCTACTGTAGACGGACATTGTTCTTCTCCTAAATCTATCAATAGTGGTGTTCCCCAGGGTTCCGTCCTATCACCCACTCTCTTTCTATTATTCATTATAGTGGGGGGCCTAGCCGTAACAATTGTTCACGGTTGGAAACAATTCTGTCCCTTTGTGTGTGATTAGAAGACACCTACAGCATGCCAAAAATCACGGGGGGCAAGCAAATTGACCTCCTTAAAAAATATTGCTTACTTGTCAACTTAGCACTATATCGCGAGTACTGTGAAAACAATAACTCGTACTTTTGATAAATGTCAGGTTCAAAATATGCACTCCTTATTGTAAAAATAGTTAAAACAGAATTAATTCTGACTGCAGAAAGTGTTCAATAAGGGAAACTTTCGAAAATTTGAAAATATTTGACATTTAATATTTCGAAATGTGCGAAAACGGCTTTAATAAAAATATAATAAGTTGATTGTGGGAAATAAATGATATCCATGATATGACTTTCATATGAAAACTATGCTATTCGTGTTTAATATGAAAGATATCTTTGCAAAAATAAAATGCATCAGAAGACGAGTGAATGCAGATGTTGCACTGCCACGCAACTGGCCGGAGTTTCTTCGAAACAGCCAAAACAAGACAGAGTTGTTTCACTTCCTGTCCGAAAATGTAAAGCACATCAAGGAAGATGGAAAAGTGGTCATCGCAACACAGGGTACAGACATTGTCACTTCCAGTGACATTTTAGAAGACCAGAAATGCCGGCTGTCACCCTGCTCACACGAAGAAGCGGACACAAGGCTCATAGTGCACTGCTTTGACATGGCCCAGATGAATCACAGCGACGTGATGATCAGAACATCAGACACTGATGTCGTCGTGCTGGCAACAGCTCACTACCTCTCTCTGAACATCGATACGCTGTGGATTGCCTTTGGAGTTGGAACCCATTTCAGATTTCTACCAGCTCATGAGTTTGCCACAGCACTGGGGCCAGAAAAAGCAACCGCATCCCTGATGTTCCACGCATTCACAGGCTGCGACACGGTCTCCTTCTTCTCCAGTGTCGGCAAGAAAAGATGCTGGGACGTGTGGATGTCTGATCCTGAGTTCACGAGAGTTTTCCTGAAGATGTTGACATCCCCAGAAACTCTCTCAGACATTTTCCTTGAAGTTGAACGATTCGTCTCTCTCATGTACGATAAGACCAGCATACACTGCAGAGTGAACGACACCAGGAAACACCTCTTCACTAAGAGAGGAAGAATGCTGGAGACGATCCCACCAACCCAAGCCGCCCTCCAAGAACACACAAAACGTGCCATACTTCAAGCACTTCTTTGGAAAGAGGCTGTGATCCCTCAACCGGAAGTTCACAATCCAGAGGAGTGGGGATGGGTAAAGAAGGACAGCACCTACAGGCCTGTGTGGACGACCCTACCAGAGGCATCAAAAATCTGCAATGAGTTGGTCAAGTGTGGGTGCAAGCAAGGGTGCAGAGGCAACTGCAAATGTCTGAGAGCGGATCTCCCGTGCACAGCTCTTTGTGCCTGTGATGCCAAATGCCAACGTGACTGATTAGTACATGATTTAACCAAGCTTCTGACTGCTTTAAGGTATGCATAGAACACATCCCATAATTCTCTTTCCAGACCGCGCATTTCCCAACTGTTAGCGATTTCGTCTACACGCCTCAACTGGCGCTTGGGCTGTAACCATTAAACTAACCATGGGACATACTTAAAAATGGTCTCAATGAATTTCCCAGCTCATTTTACCTTAGGAAAGGTATTTTAACCAAACCTAACCAACCTAACCTAACCTTACAGTAGGTTTTAAAATTCCGAAAAATTCGCGTGTGAGACGAAACTGTATACACTTGGGAAATATGCTTCCAGACCTTGAATAGCTTGCCCCCCGTGATATTCTGAACCCTAAGACATACCTCTTTCACTGTGCTAAAAGGCAGCTTTGTTTCCGGAATGGAACAATTGACCCCTGTAAATGCAGTTAGGCCCCCCACTATTAATGATCTTCTAAGTCTAACTCAAAGCCCTATCCACTCCTACGCTGATGATTCTACCCTGCATTTTTCAACGTCGTTTCAACAGGAACTAAGTGATTCACGGAGAGATGCCACCGAGCGCCTAACTTCTGATCTTTCTATAATTTCTGATTGGGGAAAAGCAAACCTTGTTTTGTTCAATGCCTCAAAAACCCAATTTCTTCACCTATCTACTCGACAAAACCTACCAGATAACTATCCCCTCTTCTTCAATGACACTCAACTGTCTCCTTCTTCTACAATGAAGATTCTAGGACTATCCTTTACTAAAAATCTGAACTGGAAATCTCACATCTCATCTCTTGCTAAAACAGCTTCTAAGAAGTTAGGTGTCCTGTGGCATCTGCGTCCTTTTTTTTCTCCCTCCCAAATGCTTGCTCTCTACAGGGGCCTTATCCGCCCATGTATGGAGTATGTCTCACATGTTTGGGGAGGACCCACTCACACAGCTCTCCTAAACAGGGTTGAGTCAAAAGCTTTTCGTCTCAACTCCCCTCCTTTGACTGACTGTCTTCAATCTTTAAATCACCGCCGCAATGTTGCTTCTCTTGCTCTCTTCTACCGTTATTTTCATGCTCACTGCTCTTCTGAACTTGCTAATTGCATGCCTCCCCCACTCCCGCGGCCTCGCTGCACAAGACTTTCTACTCATTCTCATCCCTATTCTGTCCATCTTCCTAATGCAAGAGTTAATCAGTATCTTTACTCTTTCATCTCTTTCACTGCTAAACTCTGGAACTCTCTTCCTGTTTCTATTTTTCCACTTTCCTATGACTTACATCTTTGCAAAAGAAGAGTAACAAGACACCTCCCAAACTAAATTGCCTCACCCCTCTGTTTTTATTTTATTCTCTTACTGTCTTATTTATAGGGACTGGCAACTAAGCGGGCTTTGTGTTACCCATTTTTGTTGTGGCCTTGGCCAGTTCCTTGTGATGTAAAAAAAAAAAAAAAAAAAAAAGCGGTCACATTAAATAACACCAATGGTCCTCCTCCTCCTGGTCACAAAAAATCTAATTTATGTTTTGCCTTTAAATTACCCAAAAAGACCCCAGAAAATAAAAAAATGGTTAAAGGTCCAAATCACCTGGTTTAAAGGTCCCCCGGGGACCTGCCTCGCTAAGCGGTGGTGCCAGATGTACTCACTGCAGCGGTGGTGCAGTACTTGCAGTCAGTGTGGTAGCCACATATATACACTCATCACATATTTTTCTATTGTTTACTATATATTGCAATGCAAAAATATAATATATTACACTAAATCAGGTTTATCAAAAGCACACATGGTTTGTTTATATTACAACTTGGCCCATCGCTCCCACCAAGACTCCTGGGTGTCGGAGCGATAATTCATCATTTACCAGATTTTTTGTACACTAATCACTTCTGTAGGATATTTATATCTATGAAGCATGCTTATTTATAAACAAAATAACTGTTTTCGTGTATAAAGCACTCCATTCGCAGAATAGTAACACTAATATTACGGAATATTTGATGTGTCATTTTTTTCCTTACGCTAAAGGTATTTTAAGCGCCTTATCGTCCACAATCAATCAATCATTGGGGGCATACGCCGGGGGGCGCGTCGCCTCGCCCACCCTACGACGCCACTCCCACTCGCCAAAATCAGTTGTCTAGGACAACTGGCCGCAGTCCAACTGGCCGCGGGAAACTGGCCGCCATATGGAACTTTTTGTTGATGTACCTTTTGTACCTAAACCTAACCTAACCTAATTCACTCCTAACCTAACCTAATTCATTCCTAACCTAACCTAATCTAATCATTCGCTGGTGGGGGTTTAAGGAGCTGCCTTGAGTACGTAAACTTAGGCGTTTGCAGTTTCCTCCCAGTCCGCGGCGGTCAGCTAGCCGCGGCCAGTTTCCCGCGGCCTGTTGGGCTGCGGCCAGTTGTCCCACACCCACTCCTGGGGGTCACCACGCGCGAGTTCCCATGCAGGCTCCTTTCCCATATCAAGCAGCTCTCGACAAGAAACATCAACTTGACCCAGCCACGAGCCTTGTGGGCGCCCCCTTGGCCTCCTTCACGCCGGATTGTCTCTTACAGATACAACCCGATGGGAAGGATCGGTTTCAGGGTAGCGTGCCACATGCCCATATAGCCGAAGTTGGCGCTGATGGACTAGGCAGGTAATAGGCCTCGATTCAGTCTCACGGTGCAATCGCTGATTTGACACGTAATCATCCCAGCGATACCCCATGATTCTGCGAAGACACTTATTACCAAAGGCATTGATTCGTCTCTTCAAGTCACTATTTAGTGTCCATGTCTCACAACCATAGAGTAAGACAGGGATCACAAGCGATTTGAAGATCCGGATCTTTGTCCTCCTGCACAGGTACCGACAACGCCAAATACTCCCGCTGAGCGAGTCCATAACACCGTGGGCTATGCCAATCTGCCGTAAGACTTCTTGACGTGACCCGCCGTCATTATGGACTGCGCTACCAAGGTATGTAAAACTTTCCAAGATCTCAATGTCCTCGCCACATGCATGAACAGACTGTACTGCTTCATCTAGTAAGTCTCAAAACACCTGGACCTTGGTCTTGAGCCAGGAGACCTCAAGTCCCAAAGGCTTTGCCTCCTCGTGCAGCGCCTCGAGAGCCATCACCAGGACCTCCAGCTACTCAGCAAAGATTACTGCATCATCGGCAAAAACAAGATCAGTGATCTTGGTGTTGCCGACGGATGCTCCACAATCACTTTGATCTACAACCTTGTCCAATACCCAGTCCATACAAGCGTTGAAAAGTGATGGGGCAAGGACGCACCCTTGCCTCGCTCCTGTATTCACAGGAAAGAAGCTGGATACACCTGCCCCACACTTCACAGCACTCTCAGTCCCAGAATACAGACCAGTTATCAAACCAATAGTCCTTGCAGGAATCCCTCGAAGTCGCAGAAGATCCCAGAGTGACTCACGATGCACTGAGTCAAACGCCTTCTTGAGATCAACATAGGTTGCAAGCATCCCCTGTCGAAACTCACGTCGGCGTTCCACCAGGACACGAAGCGCTAGGATACGGTCCGTTGTTGACTTACCAGGCGTGAACCCAGACTGCTGAGGTCTCTGAGGCTTCACCAGATGACTGCGAATCCGTGTCAGCAATAGATGGGCAAGCACCTTGCCTGGTATGCTGAGCAGTGTAATACCGCGGTAATTGTTGCAGTCCTGATGGTCCCCTTTCCCTTTCCAGATAGGGACGACCAGCCCCCTTTTCCAGTCAGGAGGAATGGTACCTGATTGCCACACGGCAATCAGGACAGCATGCAACCCACGGATCATGGCCTCACCCCCAGCTTTGAGGAGCTCCGCACTGACATTACAAACACCAGCTGCCTTTTCACCCCTCAACTTTGCTACAGCCTCTCTGACTTCGTCAAGAGAGGGTGCGGTTTCGTCAATGGGAGGATCGGCATCCACTGCCCGTAACCCAGTGGTGTGAAGCTGCTCAGTTGGAGGGTCCACCGTGAACAACTGCCCAAAGTACTCAGCCCAACGAGCCATCTGCCCATCCATGTCCGACACGAGGCGCTCATCTGCTGTTCGAATAGCACTCGCCCGAGAAGGAGACTTGGAACAGAGCTTCTTCAGGGCTCGGTAGGCGGGTCGGAGGTCATTAGTGTTCAAATGACCCTCGACATCCTCAGTGAGACTCCTGACATACCTCTCCTTGTCTCTCCCCAGGAGGGTTCTAGTCCGGCGTGACAGAGCCCTGTGCTGGTCCTGGTTCCCAGCCAGCCTGGCAGCGCTATCGTCCACAGTAGGAACAGAAACATTACCCCTGCTTCTCAGTACAGGGAGGTCCCGAAGATACGAGCAGTTAGGTTCCACCTGGCATACTCGTAAAGCGAAATCTCGTATAACGAAACACACAACTAATGGTAAAATATAGGTTTGGTTCCAGGACCCCATCAATTAAAAAAAAAAAAAAAAAAAAAGACATGTTTTTCAAGCTAAAATAAACTATAGCAAACACAACAAATACACAGCGTCTATATTACCTACACTGTACTACCTATTCTGTAGAAAAAACATTCTGAAAGAGAAAATAGCAAACAAAATAGCATAACTGCACATTAATTAAACATAAAACATAAATGATGTCATCAAGCTCATCATCAGTCACCAGCCAATGACAAACTGTTTTTAAAACTTCTCGACCAATCACAAGTCAGTGAGACATATTTCCGGGCAAGAATGGCATACCAGACTGCCTCTCCGCCCTCTGTCCCCGTCATCTCAAACTAATTCTCGTTTTATTCGGAATGCTTGCGTTTTAAGGAGCTTTAATGTGTCAGATAGTAAGATATATAAGTAAAAAGCCTGTGTTGCTAGTGTTTTGGTGTTAGAAGGTGTGTATGTGGGTTGAAATAGTGAATATTTGTGTTATGGGGCGGTGGGGCCGTGGCAAGAATTTCTCCGTCACTCACTGCCCCAGCAGTCACCTCATCATAACATCTTTAAATCACCCTTATTTAAGGTGACACACGGTGCTACATTGATTTAGATAATGACACGTGTATATAACATCTCAACATAATCACTAAGTTGTATAATAACGAGTAATAAGACGTTTAAGCCTGCCCAAACCTACAGTGGCGGAGGAGGTGGCGGCTCCAGCGGCCAGCTGCCACTCAAAACTTTTGAGTAAAAACCCGCAGTCATCTGCCTCACCTATGCCTTCCTGAAGAAGACAGTCAGCTCCCACGCCTGTGATAGCACTATAGGATATCACCAGGGATCATAGGATTCCTCAAGGGGTTCTCGCTCCCCTACTAAATATTACCAAAGACATCTATCTCCCTTAGTCTAGTGGTGTTGATATCCACCTCACGGGCTTCATGGGCTGGCTCATGCTGCTGCTGCTGCTGCCAAAGGCTGTGCTGCCACACGTGGATGAGTCCCTTGCTTGTATTTCATCTCTTTTCTCATATATATGAATGATATCCATCCAAATGCAATCATATGTCTACATTCACCTAGAGAAATGATATTTCATAGCATACCAAAGAGATGTCTACGAGTTATGTGTTCGAGGCACTGTGAGAGATGGCTACGAGTTATGTGTTGGTCCCCATGGCTCCGGTACCAGAAACACCAACAGTTCTCTGCTTCTGAACTTTGCAAGGTCCAGAAGGTTGAGAATTGCAGGTTCTTGGTATCAGAGACCAGAGCTGCACCGCTGGACATGGTATAGTAATGCCGGAGGGGTAGCAAAGGAGATCGACCACATCCTCGTTAGTACTCGTTGGAGGATCCTCCAGAACTGCAGGGTTTACCGGAGTGCTGAGTTCTTTGGAACAGATCACAGACTTGTTGTTGCTACACTTAAGCTTCATGTCAAGTCCAGAAGAATCTCAAGAGGTAACCATACTGTATTTCATCTTGAGAAACTGAAGGACTTGACATGTGCTCATGAGTATGCGGTGGCACTCAAATCGGTTTGATGTGCTCGGTGCTCTCTCTCGGGGACCCTGTAGAACTGTGGGATACCTTCAAACGTGAAACTCTACAGGCTGCTAAGGAGTGTATTGGGGAGCACCCGAGGTCAAGGCGTGGTTTTGTCTCGACGGAGACGCTGGAGAAAATCGAGGAGAGTCGCGCTGCCAGGCTGGCTGGGAACCGGGACCAGCACAGGGCTCTGTCACGCCGGACTAGAACCCTCCTGGGGAGAGACAAGGAGAGGTATGTCAGGAGTCTCACTGAGGATGTCGAGGGTCATTTGAATGCTAATGACCTCCAACCCGCCTACCGAGCCCTGAAGAAGCTCCGTTCCAAGTCTCCTTCTCGGGCGAGTGCTATTCGAACAGCAGATGGGCGCCTCGTGTCGGACATGGATGGCTCGTTGGGCTGAGTACTTTGGGCAGTTGTTCACGGTGGACCCTCCAACTGAGCAGCTTCACACCACTGGGTTACAGGCAGTGGATGCCGATCCTCCCATTGACGAAAGCGCACCCTCTCTTGACGAGGTCAGAGAGGCTGTAGCAAAGTTGAGGGGTGGAAAGGCAGCTGGTGTTTGTAATATCAGTGCGGAGCTCCTCAAAGCTGGGGGTGAGGCCATGATCCACGGGTTGCATGCTGTCCTGACTGCCGTGTGGCAATCAGGTGCCATTCCTCCTGACTGGAAAAGGGGGCTGGTCATCCCTATCTGGAAAGGGAAAGGGGACCGTCAGGATTGCAACAATTACCGTGGTATTACACTGCTCAGCGTACCAGGCAAGGTGCTTGCCCATCTATTGCTGACACGGATTCGCAGTCATCTGGTGAAGCATCAGAGACCTCAGCAGTCTGGGTTCACGCCTGGTAAGTCAACAACGGACCGTATCCTAGCGCTTCGTGTCCTGGTGGAACGCCGACTTGAGTTTCGACAGGGGATGCTTGCAGCCTATGTTGATCTCAAGAAGGCGTTTGACTCAGTGCATCGTGAGTCACTCTGGGATCTTCTGCGACTTTGAGGGATTCCTGCAAGGACTATTGGTTTGATAACTGGTCTGTATTCTGGGACTGTGAGTGCTGTGAAGTGTGGGGCAGGTGTATCCGGCTTCTTTCCTGTGAATACAGGAGTGAGGCAAGGGTGCGTCCTTGCCCCATCACTTTTCAACGCTTGTATGGACAGGGTATTGGACAAGGTTGTAGATCAAAGTGATTGTGGAGCATCCGTCGGCAACACCAAGATCACTGATCTTGTTTTTGCCGATGATGCAGTAATCTTTGCTGAGTCGCTGGAGGTCCTGGTGATGGCTCTCGAGGCGCTGCACGAGGAGGCAAAGCCTTTGGGACTTGAGGTCTCCTGGCTCAAGACCAAGGTCCAGGTGTTTTGAGACTTACTAGATGAAGCAGTACAGTCTGTTTATGCGTGTGGCGAGGACATTGAGATCTTGGAAAGTTTTACATACCTTGGTAGCGCAGTCCATAATGACGGCGGGTCACGTCAAGAAGTCTTACGGCGGATTGGCATAGCCCACGGTGTTATGGACTCGCTCAGCGGGAGTATTTGGCGTTGTCGGTACCTGTGCAGGAGGACAAAGATCCGGATCTTCAAATCGCTTGTGATCCCTGTCTTACTCTATGGTTGTGAGACATGGACACTAAATAGTGACTTGAAGAGATGAATCAATGCCTTTGGTAATAAGTGTCTTCGCAGAATCATGGGGTATCGCTGGGATGATTACGTGTCAAATCAGCGATTGCACCGTGAGACTGAATCGAGGCCTATTACCTGCCTAGTCCGTCAGCGCCAACTTCGGCTATATGGGCATGTGGCACGCTACCCTGAAACCGATCCTTCCCATCGGGTTGGATCTGTAAGAGACAATCCGGCGTGGAGGAGGCCAAGGGGTGCCCACAAGGCTCGTGGCTGGGGCAAGTTGATGTTTCTTGTCGAGAGCTGCTTGGTATGGGAAAGGAGCCTGCATGGGAACTCGCGCGTGGTGACCCTCGGGAGTGGCGTCGTAGGGTGGGCGAGGCGACGCGCCCCCCGGCGTATGCCCCCAATGATTGATTGATTGATACCAAACAATAATAAGCGAGCCTGGAGACTTCCTACCTCTGCTAATACCAGTCTCGAGCAGTCGTTGGCCAGTCTGCACGTTATTTTCAGATTGATTATCGTACAACCTTAGGTAAAATCATATACAGGAGAACCTCGTTTATCCGGCACCCTCGGGGGGGAGCGCATGCCGAATAACTCATTTTGCCGTTGTTTTGAGAGTTACTCTTATGGAATCGCCCAAAATCCCCCCTTTTTTTTTTTTTTTTTTCCCCCATCACAAGGAACTGGCCAAGGGCACAACAAAAATGGGTAACACAAAGTCCGCTTAGTTGCCAGTCCCTATAAAGTAGACAGTAAGAGAATAAAATAAAAAAGAGGGGTGAGCCAATTTAGTTCGGGAGGTGTCTTGTTACTCTTCTTTTGAAAAGATGTAAGTCATAGGAAAGTGGACAAATAGAAACAGGAAGACAGTTCCAGAGTTTATCAGTGAAAAAAAAAAAAAAAAAAAAAAAAAAAAAAAAAAAAAAAAAAAATGCCTGGGTCGATTAGTGCCGTTGTTTTGAGGCTGCCGTTGTTTTGAATGCCGGTTAAATGAGGTTCTCCTGTAGTCAGTAAATGTTTATAATTTTAGTAAATAACTTGGTAATTTTACTCACCCCAATTTGAATGTCGTAACATTGGATTTTTGATCTCGTATATTGAAAATAGACCCTAATTTACACATCTCGTATCATCGGATTCTCGTATATCGAATGCTCGTATAACGGGACCTCCCTGTACTTTGCCAGGGTAAGAGCTTTGCCATGGTGTTCTCCTCCTGGCTCGGCAGTTAGGTTACTGACTGACTCTGAGTCGGGGATTACTGACTCACTGAGCGACGGTGGAGGGGGTGGGGGGTACCGTGGTAGGCGTCCCATCTGTCAAAATGGCACGAAACTGTAGGACAAGCTGCCGGACACTCCCAGGAACATAATTACTACCTCGAGCAGAATTTTCAAATGCAAATGTGGCGGGAAATTAAAGAATGTACTTGAGCGTTGTTGACCACAGATAAGCCCCTCTGTGATGACTTACTAGTACGCCGTTGACCACTTACGGGTTAAATACTTATAATATAAAAAAGTAATACTTTTTTATCAGTTAATTTGGCCATAAACCCACCCAACTATATGACAAACCTGATGTTACAGTGAACCAGTGTTTCCACTTTCAAGGAAATTTCCTTATTTGAAGGAAATTTAGGCCTGAGTAGGAAATTTCAAAGGAAACGCAAAATTTAAGGAAATCCTAAGGAAATCTAGTTTTTTTGGACATTTTTAGAGATACGTATGTAGATTAAGTTAAATAGCCAGGTGAGCTGCAAATTCAAATTTTATTATTTAAAATAATATAAATATCTGATATTTTATCACAACCCCCCTCCCTCTGCCGTTCTCCGTGGCTAAACGCCTCATCACCCGGGTCTGCCGCTCCACCTGGAATAACACGCTCGGCGATGCCCTCCGCATCACCTCCATGGGCCAATACCGCAGTGACTCTTCCCCCCAGCCGTGGATACCGCGTGGATACAAAGTACAGCGTCCTGGATGACACCCTCACCCGCCTCCGCCTGGGGCACACGACACTCACGGCTCACCTGCATCGCCTCCGTCTGTCCCCTGACCCCCACTGCCCTTGGTGCATGAATGTTCCGGTGACTATTGAACACTTTCTGCTGCAGTGTCCGCGCTTCCACTCACACCGTCTAGTGATATACACTCTCACTTCCTCGCCCTGAACGTCACCACCTGTGACCTGCCCACCCTGCTGGCGGCAGCGGGCGTCCACCCCTCCCGGCAACACGCCGTCATCCGCCTCACCTGTGCCTTCCTAAGGAAGACAGGTCAACTACCGCGCCTGTGATCGCATCATAGGACATCACCAGGGCTCATAGTGTTCCCCAAGGGATCCTCGCAGGCCTAAAACAACAACAACAACAGTTCTGGCGAGGCACGCAAGCGAGAGTTAAGCCAGGTTTATGGCAACTTGCTTTTGAGTCACTAACCTACAATCCTAATCCCATGCTTTAACCTCCTAACTAAAGCCAAATCTGCATTAAAAGTGTCCACGGCAAGGGAAGAACAGAGGCGATGTAGGTCACAAGAGGAAGAATGAGAGGCACACCACATGTAAATAAACACTTGTCTCTCGCCTCCCTATAAACAACATGTCATTATCTCCAAAAGTTTGAGTTAAATTCAAGTATATATGCCATTTCATAGTTCAATTTGCACCTGTATATAGCTTTCCATAACTACATCAAGTATAGACGTCCAGTCTCTGGCCCCTTTGCTTTTGGCTCAGTTCTTGCGGCTGGAACGTGACAGCGAGCCACATTCCAGCCAATTAACTCATTACGTGAATTACTCATTAAGGGCTTGTTATATGCAAAAAGTTTGTTTTACAGACCCCCATTGATTTTGACAGCACTACTTGCATGTCGAATGTCAGCTCAATCCAACAATAATTAGGAGTAGTTACGCTAATTACTCATTAAGGGCTTGTTTTACGCCAAAAAATTCTTCCGACGACCCCCATTGATTTTGACAGCACTACTTGCATGTTAAATTTCAGCTCAATCCGACAATATTTAGGAGTAGTTATACACTTTTTGGCGGAAACTTGGTTCCACGGGTCTTATGGTAAGCGACAGCGAGCAAAGCTCGCTGTCAATAACAGATATTTGCTACATCTGCATTTTACCAAATTTGTAGCTTAAAATATGTATTTTTCATGCTACTTACATATCAAATTTAATCTTAAAAACAAGATTTTTTCAAGTCTTTCAATGTATTTTTCAGAACCTGCAATACCTACGTTGAAAATTGACAGTTTTCATTTCAGCACATATTTTGATAGAGAAATTTTGAGTTTGAATTAGAGTTGTTTTCCTTAGAAAATGAATTTTTACACTACTAAAAGCTAATAAAGAGAGTTTGAGGTTTATTATTGTGATATAAGGGTATATTGAAAGAGTTTATCATAGTTTCTTGTAACCTGTGGTGTTATTTTATATATACAAGGAATTTTCCTAATACCAATGCTATATAGCCCCAAAATGATCCAGAGGACATTAGTTCTCTATCACCCTTCTAAAATACGGGACTACATTTCCTTTCCTCCACATTAACGGCACCTCCCACTATATCAACCAATTTCCCCAAAACGTGCACTAACGATTCACTTACAACCTCCTTGCAGGATGTTAGTGGGTCGTTAGTGCTACTTCTCTGATGGTCAGTTAGTTGAGGGCGGTGGGTTGAATGAGTCAAACTTGAACTAAAAAATTTCCCAATGTTTTTCAAGACAATTTTTTAATGTATGAATTGTTGTATCTTGAACTCTTTCCGGGGGAAGCCTACGCCTCACCTTTATAGTGGTGGTGTACAAGCTGTCACTCTGCACCCCTACACACCCTCACTGGAAGGATGGGGGAACAGCTGTCTATTGTGGTGATGGCTTGGCCTGTCCAGTGGCTTCAGTGATGGAGGGAGACAGTATTTCTCCCTCATACATGTCACAGTGCTTCCACAGTGCCATCCTGTCACCTCTACAGCACACACACTTCCAGGCTGGCAGGTTATGGTAGCCGAGGCATTCTGGGTAATCAAGATGGTTTTGTCCATCCACCCACTTTGTGACCCTCATTTGAACTGGGTCACCGCCCGGGGGTCCCGCTCTATCCCCCACTGGGTGACCGACACAGGCAACCACTGGCGGTTGGCTTTACCCGGGAGGAAGAAATAGTGAAGTGGGTGCTGTCCCTTCCAGTCGGGTTTAATCAATCATTCATTTGGGGCATACGGGGGCGCGTCGCCTCGCCCACCCTACGACTCCACTCCTGGGGTTCACCACGAGCGAGTCCCCATGCAGGCTCCCTTCCCATACCAAGCAGCTCTCGAAAGGAAGCATCAACTTGACCCAGCCACGAGCCTTGTGGGCGCCCCCTTGGCCTCCTCCACGCCGGATTGTCTCTTACAGATATAACCCGGTGGGAAGGATCAGTTTCAGGGTAGCGTGCCACATGCTCATATAGCCCAAGTTGGCGCTGACGAACTATGCAGGTAATAGGCCTCGATTCAGTCTCACGGTGCAATCGCTGGTTCAAGGTATCCATTAATTGATATTTGATACACGTGTATTGTGACCCTTGGCTATGTTATACGTGGGGTTTGGGTTAGTTTGGAGTACTATTTTACCAACATCTTTAGATTTCTTTCGATCGAGTTTGCCAACCTTTAGAATTTTCCCCTTAGGATTTTTTTCTTCAAAACGTAAGGATTTTCCCCGTAGAATTTTTCAACACTTGTTTTTAGGGTGATTTTGGCTGTTTTCCGAGAAGTTATATGGTGATTTGAACTGATTTCCCCTCTGATTAGTGTGCTTTGGTTAGATTACATCAGGTACAGGTAAATGTTTACACTAGAACCAGAATTCTCTACACAATTGTTTGTATGGTTTATGTTTACCTTAATGGATTCTAGGAAACATTCTATGAGTTTCCGTCACAAATCACTATTTTTGGAGAAAAATTGATGTTTTTAATATAAATAATTTTTTATATCAAATGTTTTTAATAGGAAGTGTACAGAACATAAGAAAATTAACTAACCTAACCCCACGTTTTAACCTCCAAACTAAGGTTAAATCCGCATTAAAAAGTGTCCGCGGCAAGAACAGAGGCGATGCAGGTCACAAAAGGAAGAAGAGTGTGGCGGACGTAAACACTTGTCTCTCGCCTCCCTATCAACAATATGTCATATCTCCAAAAGTAATGATTTGCGACGGAAGCTCATAGAGAGAACGTTTCTTTGAATGCAATAAAGTAAACAGAAACCACACTCCCAATAGCAGAGCTGTAACTCAGTAAATGCCAGTGGTCGCTGGCAGTTTTAACTCAAAGGTTGGTCTACTGTGTTTTCCGTCAGCGACTCGCATTTTCATAAATCTATTTCGCGATAAATATTGATGCACCGCATATGAATACCAAAAAATAAAGTTCTACTGTTATTCTACTAATTGTATGGATGACATGCATTACGATTGAAAGTTCTTAAATAGCAATTTAATGCAAATTACTCGCCTCAAAGTATCAAAGCTAAATATATTTTTTACATGTATATTGTAGCATGTTTTACTGGGGGCAATGTTCACACTGTTTTCAAAGACAATATTGCTGCGTCTGGCAAACGCTTGTCAAAATACAATAAGCAATGCTTTGAAAAGAAGAATATAGAATGCCGAAATCGTATAGGGCGGCGACCATTTAGGTTATGAATGTGGAGGCGGCATGCCGCGCTTTGTGGCAGGGAGATTGAAAAAAACATTGCGACTTCACGCGTCGACTCATTGCACTTCCAGGCTTTCTATCTAATTGATACACAATAATAACAGGAAAATATGATTGCCTAGGTATAATTAACTTCTAAACATTCGTTATTGACTATGTATATAATATCATAGAGTAACATTTCCATCGCCTCCTCAACTATAACCTCCTTGGTTATTTGGTTATATACATGTTTTACAGAATCAGGCTTCTATACAATATA
The DNA here is from genome assembly GCA_016584305.1 of Chionoecetes opilio. Lineage (NCBI taxonomy): Eukaryota > Metazoa > Arthropoda > Malacostraca > Decapoda > Majidae > Chionoecetes > Chionoecetes opilio. Next base: position 199,337 of record JACEEZ010002337.1, read on the forward strand.
CATATAGAAAAAAATCGATCTTAATATTATACTTTTGTGTTTTAAGTGCAGTGGAATAAGCCCATATTTTGTTTTCCAGTAGACCAACTTATTATCAACCTGTGAGTTAAAACTGCCAGCGACCACTGGCATTTTCGAGTTACAGTTCTCTCATATTGTGTAGGGAATTCTGGTCAGTGTAAAATAAGGCAGTAAAATTTCGGTAGTGGGCTTTCACCGATTTTGAGGCCGAAACTTAAGTTTTCCAGAATAGTTTTGATGTGTATTGAATGAATCTGGCACTCGTTTATGTCAGAAAAAAAAATTTGTTTACAGGTGTGGGGGGTGCCCGCCCCGCCCCTCCCGGCCCGCCCTGCAAACGCTCTGCTTCGCACTGCCGTAGCATTGATTTTTTGTTTTTTTATATCATCTGTTACTAAACCAAACCCCACCTCTAACCTAACCAAACGTAATCTGATTTAACCTAACTTAACCGTTTTTGGCTGAAATCACGGTGGATTTTCGGTAGTAACTACATATAACGCCATTATTATTCAATCGCGCCATGGGAAATGGGGTTCAAAATACTCAGAATGAAGAAATCTACACGATGGTGTAGGTAAGAATCCTAGGACTTTTGAAAGTCAACTGCCGAACTAATACCAATAATACCGAAAAAGCACCAATTTTGGTAATAATGGACGAGAACTTCACGGTCGTTTTCAGAGACACCGACTAATTTTTCTTGGCCTTCAATAGGTGCTTTTTCTAATGGAGATAGTTTTATTTTCCGGAAACCCATATCTAAAAAATTAAATAATAATAATTTCATCACCGAATTTTATGCATGGTTAAGGTTAAGGTTAGGTTAGGTATACTTAGTGGTTAAGGTTAGGCATAGACCACTGTATACCTGGACTGCGCACGGAATATTGGCCTGTTGCACATGGGCCTGAACTTGCCCTGAAGTCGGAGGGCCGCTTGGATTCATATATATATATATATATATATATATATATACACATCATATAGACTGGTTTATCAGTATATATGATATACTGTAATCTTCGTAAATGTTTGTTCTATAATATTATCAAATAAAAAACAGTAAAACACGCTAAAGAAATGCCATTACGAGACTATGAAGAAATATGCATGAACTTAACTCTTCGCCATTTAAAACTTTGCGAGTCAACTTTTATTATGAAGGGTATCAATAGAAGCGCAATTTTATTAGCTTTCCATTGATATATTTCGTTTTCTGATAAATGAATTAGAACCATGCATAAATTAGCGTTAAATAAATAAATAAAATCATCAATTGGGTATTTTTCCCGATTGATGAGGTTATTTATTTAGTTAATGCTAATTTATACATGGTGATAATTAATTTATCAGAAAACTAAATATATAAGTAAATAAATAACATCAATCGGGAAAATTACCAGATTGATGATTTTATTTATTTATTTAACGCTAACTTATGCATGGCTCTAATTCATTGATCAGATAACGAAATATAGCAATGGAAAGCTAATAAAATTGCGCTTCTATTGATACCCTTCATGATAAAAGTTGACTCGCAAAGTTTGAAATGGCGAAGAGTTAAGTGAATATTAAGTTCATGCATATTTCTTCATAGTCTTGTAATGGCATTTCTTTAGCGTGTTTTACTGTTTTTTATTTTATAATATTATAGAACAAACATTTACGAAGATTACAGTATATCATATATACAGTCAAACCTCGATATAACGGACTAAAGGGGGGGGAGGAGGAGTCCGTTATAGCCGATTGTCCGTTATAGCGAGGCTATTTTCCCAAGGGGGGAAAAATATATGAAAAAACCGGAAAAATTGTGCAATAAATGAGAAATAATCACAAACACAGCCAGACTGTGTAGCTATGTTGGGAGGTAAACAGTGACTGGCACTACATGCTGAATTTGGTCCGCTCCTACACGTGAAATAAATGAGAAATAATCACAAACACAACCAGAACGTGTAGCTAGTCAAGCTCAAGCTCTAGTGAAAGGTAAACAAATTACTACGAGCCAGATTCAGCCGTGGTTTCCAAAGGTATTGCTTATTATCATGACTAATGCTCATTATTATATATATCATATGGTTGTGAACTGCAGTTCTATACACGTGTCACTATTTAGGTCAGTGTAGCACTGCGTGTCGCCTTAGATAAGGGTGATTTAGGGTGTTGAGATGACAGGGAGACGTAGCAGCGGCCACGCCATAACACTAATAGTCACTATTTTAAACAATACACATCTTCTACCACTAAATCACTAGCAACACAGGCTCCTTCCTTATAATATTATATCTTAATATGTGATACATCAAAACTCCTTAAAACCCAAGCATTCCAAAATAAAATGAGAATACAATAATGTTGAGTTGACAATTCGAGCGGCGATAAGCGGTCTAATATGGAAAAAAAAAAAAAAAAAAAAAAAAGTCACGCAAATGGAGTCCGTTATATCCGATGTCCGTTACATCGAGGTCCGTTATATCGAGGTTTGACTGTACTGATAAACCAGTCTATATGATAGTCCATAGACCACTATATCTCTTTGTCAGGCGGGCCGCAGGCCGCTATGCAGCTTGTAATTTCAAAACATTGTCGCGTGAACAGTCCTGGGCAGAGATGCTCGAAAGAGTTACGGGCCCGTAAGTACTCCCCTAAGGGACTTTTACCTCGTAGCGCCTCTAAGGGAGGTGCTCAAACCGTTTTTTCACTTGCTACGGGACCGCGAGGCTAAGGGTGGTCGGGAGCACCCTTAACTCCCTAAGGGAGTGAAATTTGAAGCGGCTAGACGTCAATAAACAATAAATTACAAGTTGTATCACTATACTTTATGTTTATTGTGTATTATAGAGCCATTTCATGCTTGCCTGTTTGAAATGTGATGTGTTTATTGCTTCATTGACTCCATATATATCATATTTAACATACAATACCTATAGTACACACAAACCTCGATTTCCCGGATATCGGATTTGCCGGACAAAATCCGAGGTCCGGGGATATGTCAGTTTTTTTTTTTTTTTTTTTTTTTTTTTTTTTTTTAATGCCTGGTCCTGTTCGTAAATTGACCAAGTTGTCCGGCGGTCCGAGCGTCTCCTGTCACCCCTGGTCAGTGTCCGCGCCTCCCGCCAGGTGGCAGCATGCTCAGCGGTCGTATTGTTTACATTTGGGCACACAACATTCACGGTTCACCTGCACAGCCTCCGTCAGTCACCTGACTCCCACTGCCCCTGGTGCAAGAACATTTATGAGACTATTGAACACTTTCTGTTGCCTCCCGCCAGGTGGCAGCATGCTCAGCGGTCGTATTGTTTACATTTGGGCACACGACGCTCACGGTTCACCTGCACAGCCTCCGTTACTCCCCTGACCCCCACTGCAGGAACGTCTCTTGAGACTATTGAACACTTTCTGCTGCCTCCCGCCAGGTGGCTGCATGCTCATTGCTCAGCGGACGTAAAAGTCCGCGGCGGGGCAGTTGATATTGTCGGTTGCCGGACAGTAAATACTAGAGTAGGATAAACGTCCGGGGGTGGGTAATAGCACCGTTTTTTTTTTTTTTTTTTTTTTTTTTTTTATACTAGCGATTCCCGGACTTTTGCGGTTCCCGGACCAGTGCTCCCCCCTATTAGTCCGGGAAATCGAGGTTTGTGTGTACTTGTAATAAATTCATATCAGGGCAAACCTATATATTAAATATATATATCGGTCGACTTCTTGAATCAAAATGCATAGTTCATCATACAAGTTTGGCCTCTATAATGATCCGGTGGTGGTGGTGGTATCAAATGTCTGACGTACTAGTACACACGCACGTATACACACAAGCAAGGATATTACAGGAGAACCTCGTTTATCCGGCACCCTCGGGGGGGGAGCGCATGCCGGATAACTCATTTTGCCGTTGTTTTGAGAGTTACTCTTATGGAATCGCCCAAAATCCTTTTTTTTTTTTTTTTTTTTTTCCATCACAAGGAACCGGCCAAGGGCACAACAAAAATGGGTAATACAAAGCCCGCCTAGTTGCCAGTCCCTATAAAGAAGACAGTAAGAGAATAAAATAAAAAAGAGGGGTGAGCCAATTTAGTTGGGGAGGTGTCTTGTTACTCTTCTTGTGAAAAGATGTAAGTCATAGGAAAGTGGAAAAATAGAAACAGGAAGAGAGTTCCAGAGTTTATCAGTGAAAAAAAAAAAAAAAAAAAAAAAAAAAAAAAAAAAAAAAAAGGCCTGGGTCGATTAGTGCCGTTGTTTTGAGGCTGCCGTTGTTTTAAATGCCGGTTAAACGAGGTTCTCCTGTATAAAGTTATACTATCCTTGCACACAAGTGTCACGTGTGTCACAGTGAGTTGTTAGCCCCCCCCGTGTGTCTTGTCTGACCTAAAGAGCGAACGCGCAGTTCTCGTCCACTATAACAGAGTACCGCCAGGGCCACGGATACGGCATACGTACGGCGCGGGCCAGCAGTGGTCTATAGATACTAATTTCGGGCACACGAGACTCGAACCTATGATCAGCGCATCAAGGTATACCCTGGGTACGTTTCTGTAGTAATCAGTGGGAGAATATTACGCTGAAAGGCTAATGTGGCAGCTATGTATTATCGTAACATTCTGGCGATAGTGAGCTAAAATCGGCCCTATTTCGGAAATCAGCCGATCTTAGCTCAACACCGGCAAACATAGTTTTTAGGTTTAAGTTAAGTTATGTTTAGGTCTGGTTTAGGTTAGGTAAGGTTTATGATAGGTTTGTGTTAAGTTTTGTAGAGTTATTTAGGTTAAATAAGCGTCCGCGGGACGATTTCCGAAAGAGGCCGATTTTAGCACAACAGCGGCATTTGAAGTCTCTTTAAATTTATTTATCGGGCTCCCTGACAGCTGAGAGCAAGATGATTGGCTAGATAAGGCCGCGTCATGCGAGGCGCTGCTCTGTGATTGGTTAGCAGAATTTTCCCACACATATCCCTAGAATATCCCTATATTCCCCACCCAGAGGCCACCGATAACCGTAAGGGAGTGACGGCTCGGTACGAGCATCTCCCTCAGCCCACCCTCGTAAGGTTATTGTAGCCATACACTCGTAAGTTGTCCCTTACGAGGGATTTTCGAGCATCCCTGCCCAGGTATACAGTGGTCTATGGGTTAGGGTATTATTCTAGTGTTTGCCCATACTCCCCCTCTCCCACAAAACAAGCTTGGGGACCTGGGGGAATGCGGGATATTTGGCTGGGGTACAAAATATGCGTCGCAACCACATAGTTTTTGAGTTAGGGGTGTTGTAAAAATTCCCTAGATCTAGGGAAAATTAATTGGATTTCTTCTGAGTCCAGCGACGTGTGAACCTGACGATCCTCACAGAATGACGACCAAAGTGTCGAGAACCCCACCAACTAGGGGTTAAGAGGTTAGGTTAGATTTGTTTAGGTTAGATTTGGTTGGGTTAGGATAGGTTAAGTTAAGTTAGGTTAGATTTGGTTTGGTTTGGTTAGATTTGGTTAGGTTAGGTTAGGTTATCGGTGGGTCAAGCCCCCCCGCTAGGTTAGGTTAATTTTGGTTTGGCAAATTTCTTAAGATATAAGGAAGTTACCCTAGATCTAGGGAATTTTACCTCCCCTACAAAACTCTTAAATGACGTGTTGCCGACGCATAATTTGTTCCCCACCCTAAAACCCCACATTCCCACAGGTCCCCAAACTTGTTTGGGTGAAGTGGGAGAGTATGGGCAAACACTACATATTTACCAAACTTTGTGGTTAAGGTTAGGTTAGTTTTCATTAAAACCTATAAGATAAGATAAGATTTTCATCCTATCTAGACACTTTGCAAGTACCAACTACAAGGTTATTGACTATACAAAGCGCCGCCACGTCAGCACGAACTAGGCGGACTCGAACCGCTGACCGAATGCACATGGACGCTGCACATTGCGAACTCACGTCTCTACCAACCTTGCCACCCTGACGGGCTTGAAACCTATAAGGTTAGGTTTGGTATGTTCTATTCAATTATTTCCCAGTTATCTGAGACCCTGACTAATTTCTCCCGGCCAAGTTTTAGTGCTTTTTCTGATGGAGATACGTCCAGTGTTTTTAATGGAAACCGCGACCATAAAATTGGGTGATGAAATAATTTTATTTTTTTCTAGATGAACACCTAACTTCCTTGGGTGGACAAAACAATTTTTTTCTGGTGAGTTTTGATGTGTTTTAGAATTAATCTGCTAACCGTTTCTGTCGCAAATATATATTTTTTTATTGCAAAAATTACAAAAAACAACAACAAATTGAACCTAACCTAACCTATACCTTACCAAACATTTACCTAACCTTCACCTAACCAAAAAAAAAACTACCTAACCTTTAACTATAAATATATAAAATACATTTGCGACAGAAACGGTAATTATTCATTCAAAGCACATTAAAACTCACCAGAAAAAAACAGATTCGGGTAAATATCCAGATGAACATCAAACTCACTTTGGTGGTCGAAACTATTTTTTTTTTTGTGTTTTGAATGAATGCTAACCGTTTCTGTCGCAAATGTGATTTTTTTTTTTTTTTGGGTGGTACTAAAATGGTTTTTTTGTTTTTTGCTTTTTTTATTTGGTAAATTTTGGTTAGGTTTTTAGGTTAAAATTTTTAATTTTTTTGTCTTTTTTTGCAAAAAAAAAAAAAAAAAAAAAAAAAGCGACAAAAAAGGGCTAGCAATTAATTAAAAGCCTCAAACTCACCAGAAAAAATGGGGGAAAAATTTAGTGTTTGTCCATACTCTCCCCCTTCCCCAAACAAGCTTGGGGCCCTGGGGAATAGGGGTTTTTTTTTGGGGGGGGAGCAAATAATCGCGAAACCTAATTTTGGAGTTTTTTAACCCCTGTCTGGGGGTAAGCCCTAGTTCTGGGGTAATTTTCAGATCTAGGTAATTTCCCAAAACCCAAATTAACCTAACCTCGGGGGGCTTAACCTAACCAAAATCCCCTAACCAAATCTAAGCTAACCTACCTAACCAAATCTAACCTAAGCTAACAAAACCAAACCAAAATCTAACCTAACCAAACCAAATCTAACCAACCAAACCAAATCTAACCTTACCTCCCCAAAATCTAACCTAACCTAAAAAAATAAAAACCCTAACCTCCTAGCGGGGGGGTTTTTTCCACATTGGGGTCTCTTTCTGTACGATCGTCGGGTCACACTTTCCCCTTTGGACCAAAAGAAATCTAAAAAATTTTTTCCCTACTCTGGGGAAATTTTTTACAACACCCAAACTAAAAAACTATGTGGTTGCGCGCAATTAGTACCCCACCAAAATATCCCGCATTCCCCCCAGTTTCCCCAGCTATTTTTGGGTCAAAGGGAGAGTTGGGCAAACATAGAATTATACCAAAAATTTTTTTCGTCCCCCAAAAGGAAGTTCGGTGTTTTGGGAATAATACCAAAAGCACCTATTTTGGCCGGAAACTAGTCGGGGGTCTCTAAAAACGTCGGGGAAGTCCTGTCCTTATTACCCCACCACCGAACAATCCCATATACGAAAAATCCGGAATTATAAAGGAAATTTTTCACCTTCGTTTTCAAGACACCATACTTTTTTTTGGACAATAGGTTTTTTTTTTAATGGTGCTATTTTTTATTTTGCGCAAACCAAAAAAAAAAAAAAAAAAAACAAATGAAAAAAAAAAAAAAACCCAAACCCAAACCCAACCCAACCTTAAGTTTTTAAAAAACCCCAACCAAACCCTTTAACCAAAAAATTTTTTTTTTTTTTTTTTTTTTTTTTTTGGTTTCGAAAAAAAAAAACCTGCCCCATTAGAAAAAGCCTATTGTACCCAAAAAAAGTAGTTGGTTCTCTGAAAACAAACGTGAAACTCTCCTCCATATAACCCAAAGTAAAATTTTTACTAAGGCAAAACTAGTTAAGTGTCTCAGAAAATGACCGCGCAGTCCTCGTCCTTTTTTTACCAAAGTTTCCACGTAATACGTACTGTGCATCCCTTTTCAGGGGCAATACAAGTCGGGGCGATGCTACCATCCCTTATTATGGCCCTGGCGACTTATGCAGTGGCGATTATAGTTTTATTGGGGGTAAAGGTTACAGAAATCCTTCCCGGTCCCCCAACAAGGCTCATTTCACCATGGATCAGCGGTCTACAGCGTCAAAACAAAAACCAAAGCTGTACTCCCCCTGTCTAACCCGAAACGTCGCGGCAACCACTTTTTGGGGCCCAAAGGGGAAGAAAGATCCGGTTGGTGCCCCAAAGGAGTGCTTTCAGCTGGTGTCACGCCTCCACTGATCTTGATCTTGATCTTGTTTTGGGGAATTGGGAGTCCCCCCAGCGGATGCTGTCAGTGAACCTTTTGGTCCGGCTTTTTCTCCCACACACGTAATCTGTTGGGAGGAACAAAAGGGGGGAAGAAAAACTGGGGATTTTTTTTTCCCCTCCTTCCCTCTCTCTGCATCAATTCATACGGGGCCCCCCCATCATGAGGGGCCCCCTGCCTCTCTGCTCTCTCCTCTTTCTTCCCCAAGAATTTCTAAAAATTTTTTACACCTTAAAATCACACGACGTCACTCCTCCACTCAGACAAAACCCCCAGCAGGTACTCCATCTCCCTCTCCTGTCTCTCATCTCTCGCCATTCTTCCCCCGACTCTTCTACCACTACCCCAACTTTTTTGTTCTAGCATTTCTTACCGTTCACTTTCCCCGATCAAGGTTCCACTTTTCATCCTCCTGTCACACACATCTCACCACCCTTGCTGCCACATTTTTTCCATCTGTAATACACTTTTTACCCCAGCGATTTTTGCCGGGCTCTGAGAGAAAAACCCCTCCTAGCCCCCCCATCATAAAACCTTTTACCGTGGCGGGTCCTTTCTCCTGTACCTTTCCGTGTTGATTTCTCACTCATTCCCCTCAGCCATTCTTTTTTCCCCTTTTCTTTTCCCACTTCCTTTTTATTTCCTTTTGATACAGCCATACTCCCATGTCTCACCCTCCTGTCACAAACATCCCAGTTCACCTGTCCATTTTTCCCCCTTTTTACTGAGTTTTTATCCATTTCCCTACTATTCCGCCCCAAATTTACTTGCCCTTTTGCTGTCATCCATTGTTCCCAGTTAGCTCTGTACCCCAGTCCCTGCCTTTGCTTCCTCTCTCTGAACGTGTCCATCCCTGTCTCCTCAAATCGCTTCCACTGCCACTACCTATTGGAAAGCTATTCTGCCTGCTTTTTTCGTGTTTTCCAATCTGTCCAACTCTTCCTAGACCCCCAACCATTTTTCCGGGGCCCTACATAATGCTAGGGGCTGCCCCCCCCTTTCCCTAGTCCTCTCACCATTCCTATTTTTGCCCACATCTTGCCCCCCCCTGCCTAGCCTTCCAAAACCCCCTGGTTTTCTCTAGCTACCTCTATGTTTATTTTTCACACCTTTTTTCATCCCAACCAAAATACCCCGTACTTGTGTAACGCGGAAATTACATTAATAGGGGAAAAGAGAAATAAACACATAAGTACAAAAAGCTAAAGAGGTTTTCCTCCCGCCCCATTTCCCAATCATGGTTAGGCTTATTTTAAACCAGTAGTAATTAACCGTACGAAAAAAGGTGAGAACGGGGGTTCTAGGTTAGGATAATTTTGAAGCAACCGACGTTCATTGAGTTTAAGTCGCCTGTGGGGGGTGATATTCTCGCCCTTGGTAAAGGGATTTATGAAATGTTTGTTTTCTAGAGATGTAGACATGACTTAAAGGGATTCCTTTTGTTGACCAGGGTAATAAGTGTATTCTTGGGTCCCCAAGGGAGGATGCGTTGGCGGACCAGGGGGCCAACGCTCACAAAATTGCAAGGGGGGGAACTACAACAGTCACCCAGCCTGTGAGGGGAAAAAAAAAAAAGGAAAAAAGAAAAATAATGAGAGGGAAAAAGTTGGGGGTGGGGTAGATACGTATACATTATATTTAAAAACGACTTGAGCATTACATGTGCGTATCGTTAAAGGGGGAACGTGCGACAAGTTACCAGAGATATTTTAAATATATTAGGATGAACTTGGCATTAGCAGCGTATGTTAAAAAGGGGTAAAATCGACTGAAGTTACCAGTATAGTACCCGATCGGGTACGCTTGGCTTACATGGGGTATCGTTTAATGTGGTGACATGCAACCGAAGTTACAAAGATAGTAAAAATTTAGGATAAAAGACTTTAAAGCATTTCGCGTACGTATCCTAGGAGGGAAGGGGAAAATTAATATTAAAAATAACTTTGAAAAGTTAATAAATTCCAGTTAAAGTAAGAGTTAAATTTATAATTTTAAAATATTAACCCTTGTCATTCAGTTTTTCCAAAACCTACTTACAATTTTTTTAAATCTTTTATTTTTTTTATTCATATATTTTTTTTCCCCTTAATGTGGGGGGTGGCAGCGGAAACCAGGACTGTAGAGTACACTCCAAGGTGGGCCTCATAATGGTGGACAACGGGAATGGTCAAAAAGACCACTACATATGGGGCAGCGGTTTTTGGGTCCCTTCGTGGATTTGCGTACCCCCGAAACCCAAATAAAAGCCTTGTTATTGTTTTTTTGTCAATTCCCGTTACCAGGGATCACATACTGTACAGTATGGTGTGTATAGAGTATAGGTTACAGAGTACCGTTATGTTATGACTAGTTCGCTCAGACTTTTTGGAGGAAGATAATACTAAAGTAAAAGAGGCCCGGGTTAGCCACATGCTAACTAGACGCTGAAAAACATTAGTGATGGCCTGGAAAAGCGAAGCGGATAGTGAAAGGGTGCAACATGAACATCACCCCCCAGACCCCTTTTTGAAAATGAAAGTGATGGGGTAGCGCGTATCAGTGGAACTGCCGAGTGGAAGTGGAGGATGATGAAAAGTGGGTGGGGGTTTTTTCCACATTAACACTAAGTAGGGGAGCATGTCAGTAAAAGGTGCGGTAAGTTAGGTTCCCTCCTTACTTTAGATTAACTTAGGATAAGGTAACAGCTCATGTAAAACTAGACGCCCCACAAATAGCAAATTAAAGGGTTTCGTGGCAGTAATGGCCCCCTTAGAAAATTTGCTTTAGGTGGGATTTAAAGGGGGGGAATTTGTACACAAAAACCATCTTGAGAGGGGGGGACCAGTGAAGAGATCGTGCTTATTTAATGACAAAGTGTTAAACTCTCGTGAAAAGAGATTAACTTTCCTACTTTCTCTCGTGAGAGAGAGAAAGAGAGAGAGATAAGGTCCCCTATAAGAAGTAAAAGGTTGAAATTCTTGCTTTAGAAGGGGTACACATTTGACTGAACCTAAACCCGCTAGGAGTCGTAAACCCAGGATGTGCTTGGTTCTGAGCTTTTGCTCGGGGGGTGTAGACCAGGGTTGTATGCCTCGCAAAAGGGGGTGAACCTTTCCCAAGTTTGAGGGTATGGAGTAAATCCGGGGCGTGTTTCTTTCCCCCACGCACCTACCCCAGGGTTATGGGTAAAAGAAAAAAAACCATTGAAACTAGAGGGACGAGTCCCCAGTCGCGACTCTAAGGCTTCGGGCCCTTTACAAATAAGAGAAAGGAGAAAGGTTCTCATTTCAAGGGAGTGAAGGCATTACATTAAAAAACGTATTCCCCCAAACTGGTCAAAAACTACTCTTTGGTGAGGGAAATGATAAGTTAGAAACATTATCCATTTTGTTTTAAATTTTTTGGAAGAATTGGAAAAAGCAGGTGAAATATTTGTTTTAAAATGATAGAAGTCCTAGAAAATTTTTTATGAAATTTGTGTGATTTTTAAAGATAAATTTATTTTTTTTTTTAGTTAGATTCCCGGGAGGTGCTTGATAGGCTGGGGGGCAAAAATTTTTTTTTTTGGGGGGGAAAAGCTATGTAACGCGAGAATTACATTAAGGGGAAAAATAAAAAACACATAAGTTCAATAAACAACGGGAATTTTCCTCCACGCCTCATTCCCAATCACTGGTTTTGGCTTATATTTTTTAAACCATTAAAATAATTAGACCGTAGCGAAACGAGGTGAGAACGGGGGTTCTAGGTTAGGGTAATTTTAGAAGCACTCGACGTTTATTGGTTAATCGCCTTGGGGAGGGGATATTTTCGCCCTTGGTAAAGGTATGTTTGAAATTTTTTTTAACCAGAGAGTAACAGACTTACTGGTGTTTTCCCTTTTTTTGCCAGGCTAATAAAGTGTTTTATTAGGGGCCCAAGGTAGGGTGTTTGGCGGACCAGGGGGCCAAGCGCCCAAAATTAGAGAGGGGGGGAACTACAACTGTCAAGCCAGCCGTGTGAGGCAGGGGAAAAAAAGGAAAAAAGAAAAATAAATGAGAGGGAAAGTTGGGGGAAATGGGGTAACACGTATACATTAAATTTGGGTACGACTTGAGCATTAATTGGGGGCGTTAAGGGTAAAGTGCGACTGAAATTACCAGAGTATAAACTAATTGGATGACGACTTTAGCATTACCCTGCGTTCGTTAAAGGGGTAAACAATGCGAAAACCCTGAAATTACCGATATAGTAACTAGAAACGGATGACGACTTTAGCATTACATTGCTATCGTTTAAGTGGGACAGTGCAAACCCAAGTTACCAAGATAGTAAACTATATTAGGGTAACGACTTGAGCATTTCGCGTACGATCGCTAGGAGGGAAGGGAAACTTAAAATTAAGTAACATGTAATTATTTAAAAATTTCCAATGAGACAGTAAAGAGTTAAATATTTTAATTATAAATTTTAACGCGTTGTCATTCAGTTTTTCCCAAAATACTTTAAAATTTTCTTTAAAACTTTTATTTTTTTTCATTCATATTTTTTTCCCCCTTAAAGTGGGTGGTGGCAGCGGGGTAAACCCGGGCTGTAGATACACTCCCCAAAGGGGGGCACTAAATAATGGTGACAAAGGTGTAATGGTCAAAAGGCCCCCCTAACTTGTCTCTTTCGTTCTCTTTATTTATTTCCCCCCCACCATCCAAATCCCGTCATCATCAGAGCATCCCCCATTTACCACCAACACTTGACTCTTCTCCTTACTGAGCCTAACGTTTAAGTCCCTTCCATACTCATCACGCTTTCCGCTCTTGTAGCCATTGGGGTTTTCACTAAGGTCACCCCCAATCTTTCATACATCAGTACACTCAAAACTTCATCTCCAATTTTCACACCCAGACCTTACGCTTACTCGCACTGCCCCTTTTTTCAAAAAATAATCCAAAAAATAGAGGAGAAAGGCCAGCCCTGTCTTTCTCCTCTCTTAAATTTCCCCCCATCCATCTCGAGGGCACCCCTACTGAAATTGACCTGTGGTTTTATACATATACTGCTTATTTTTTAAAAACCTTCTCACTCATGCCAATCGCTCCAAACCTTACATAGCATTCTCCTATCCCTTTGCATAAGCTTTCTCAATATCTAGAAAGGCAAAATATTTCTTTCTTCCCCCCTTCCTTGTTCTCTCAAACACTTCTTTTACTACAAACATTTGTTCACCTTTCTGTCTTTTCTGAAACCCTTCTGCTCTTCACCCTTTACCTTATTTCCTTCCCAACTTCACCCCTTTTAACCTTTCAACTTTTTTTAATTCCCCCCGTACNACATGAAAAATGAGTGAGTAATGAAGTGACGCTGTTTAGTCTGAAAGACTATTTCACAGCAGAAATATAAGAAAAAGAGAGTGGACAGAAAGTGGAGAAAATATTAAAGGAAATACAGAGATGAGGATTAAAGGAAATAAAGCTGGGTAGAGTGCTTGCCAAATGATGGCGGCCGTTGACCCCTTTATCGGTTTTAAATTTTTGCACAAAAACTACTGTACCAATTTTGATGAAAATTGTATGGTAATGGCAGTACATAGTCATGCATTTGGTGTAAAAAAATTATTGACCTAGCTTAATTATTATGGATAAGAGGAGGAAAAAACCGTTTGTGGCGGCGGGTCGGAGATCTTCCCCGTTGGATTTTACAGATGGCGGCCGTTGACCCCTTTCGGCAAGGTTAATTTTGGTAAACTTTTTTTTATCCGAAAGAGAGGTTATTCATGCCCAATATCCAAGTTAAAAACCTTTGTTAGCAATTTGTTTGAGGTTCTGCCAAAAAATCAGCTAGATTGACTGGACTATAAGAGAGAGAGAGAGAGAGAGACTTGTGATGCACATACGTATAATAAACTGTTTACCTTCTTTTGCTCAGTTTGTAATGGTTTCAGTATGTATCGACGCCTAAAGTAGATTAATATAATATGCTTTATACTGTTATACATTAATACAAAAAGCTCTCATAAGACTGCTATGCTTTTGAATTAGGAGTCAAACTTGACTACTAGCGATACGAAACGACACCAGGTGTGTGCGAAATAACTAACACAACCTGTGTACGAAACTCCCTGTTACCGACCAGAATTCCCTACACAATGGACCCGTTTACTCACACCTAAAACACGGAGTATTATGAAGCTTTGGATGCAATATAGGCTACATATCACTGTACTCATATTTTTTTTGCTGAGAAATGCACCATAAATGAAATATATGGCTTTTTTGGGGCCAAAATATCACAACACGGCGGAACGCGCTGTGATTGGTTGTGACGTAGTAAGCGCAGACTCAGATATCGCCTGATCAGCTGATCGGCTTGTTTTGGCTCAGCAGACCGCAGTACCTATCTATGCATTCAACATGTCCCAGACAAAAAGAACATATTATGCTTGTTTTGTGCTAATGTGCAAAAACACCACAATTAAAACTCCAGAGAATGTGTTCATAACTATGCCTAAAGACAAGAAAAAGAGGAAACAGTGGTGGATGTCTGCAAGGCGTGATTTCTCGATGAAGGAAAATTCATACTATTGCTGTGAAGACCATTTTGATGTATTATTAATGTATGTACTTGTGCATGGATAAGTAACTTGCAAATGATATGTAGCTGTGGGGCTTTAGCTGAGCTGTGATAAGTTGCGGGAGTAGTATGCAGTATGCAAGACTTTTGAGGTAGGGATGAGACAGGCTGGGTTTTTCATGTTAAGTATACAACACGCAGTGAGCTAGGTAAAATTCTTGAGTCCTTTCCTGCCCTTATTAGAGTGTTTTTTCCTCCAGACCTTCACAGATCCCTTCAGATACCTCTAAACTGTAATTATAAAGTGGGGGGAGGAGATGCCCCCTTGACCCCCCTCCCCTCCTTAACGACCCCCGGACCCCTCAAAAATATTTTGTTTTATTAAATAACCTCACTAAAACCTAACCTAACCTAATCTCACTATAACCTCATAGCGGACCCCCATAAAAAATAATTCTAACCTAACCTACCCTTAAATTATAGTTTTATTTTACTAACCTAACTAAACCTTACTATTTGCATTACCCTACTACTGCAAGATGACCAGTAATCCTCTTCAAGGATTATAGGTTTTCCTGTGTTTTGTGAATATGTAAGTTGTAGTATAAAAGGGAAAAAGTGGATAGAAAAGAGATAAGTGGCCCTTGACACCAGGTATGATGACTTTGGATCGGATTCCTTATGGAGCTTAAATTTAAACCCTCAATGACATGTCAGCTAGACAAAGACGAACTCTAGGGGAACGGTAAATGTATGGTTTAGTAAAGTTGTATGGTTAGTAAGTGACGAAGGTGTATGTTTCTTATGGGGAAAAACCCAACATTTCTACGGGCCTCTATGAGTGTCTATCTGTCTAGCTGTAATGTCATTGCAGTCTTTAGCTCCTATAAGGAATCCGATCCAGAATTTCATCACTTGTCTGGTGCACGGGCCATTTATCTTGTCTATCCACTTTTTCCTTATAACTACAACTTACATTCCAAACACAGTAAATCCTCTACACACTTGAAGAGGATTACTGTATCTTGCGGTAGTAGGTGTAATGCAAGTTGGTGTATTAGAAGGGAGTACAATAGTAGTGGCCGCTTCACAGCTGTTTTGCTCTGTTGTCTGCGCTGTTACGTCACAACATGGCCTAGTCGTTTAGGGGCGTATAATTTCCTGTACTTAATTGGCTGTATCATGAAAATACTGTTCACATAAAAAATTCCAACACATGCCACTATATGAGGCTTGACGATTTCAAATAAATCCTTACCTCAATAGAGTAAATGGGTCCATTGGTAGTTGTTTCGTTTACCTGTTTGATCTAGAAACGTTCTCTCAATGAGCTCCATCGCAAATCATACTTTTGGGAGATAATCATGTTATTTATAGGAGGAAGAGACAATGTTCATGGCCACATCTTCAGTATATTCTAGTGTTGCCCATTACTCCCCTCTCCAAAACAAGCTTGGGACCTGGGGAATGGGGGGTATTTGGGGGGGTACAAAATAGATGCAACCAATCGTTTTGAGTTAGGGGTGTTGTAAAAATTCCCTAGATATAGGAAAAATTCATTGGATTTCTTCAAGTCCAAAACGTGTGAACCTGATGCCTCACAGAATGTAAACCGAAGTGTCGAGAACCCTAGGGGGTTAGGTTTTATTTGTTAGGTACGTTAGATTTGGTAGTGGTAGGTTATATGGGTAGGTTAGGTTAGATTTGTTTAGGTTGGTTTGGTTTAATTGGTTTAGGTTAGCTTAGTTTAGTTTTGGGTTTTGGGTTAGATTACACTGGGAACAATTGAAAAAATAATTGATGAGTTAGATTTGAAGCTTATTTAGACTAAATTGGCATGCTGATTCAATCTGTAGTCAGTTTTTTCTAGCACGTCAATTTTTTTCCACAGTTACCCTCCAGAAAGCAAAATTTCACTTGTGAGCCTCATCAGCTGAAATTCAGTGCCATTTTCGAAAAACTACTCCTCTAGAAGATCTGAGTGATGTTGCGAACGCAGTGACAGCAATGATGCAGATTTTGACATTCACGAGGTTCAGTTGTAGGGGATTTGATCGCACGAGTTGATGATTTACACGTGATTTGGGCCCTATCCAAAAAAGTTTCAAAATACAGCATCGATGACGAGAAAACTACTTGAACAAGAAGTAAAGGGTTATCATCTTTTCGAACCAAGGAAAGTACATTTCTGCAGTACTTTCGAAGTGCCAGCGGTTTTTGTTTGCCTAACATTCTGTTTATAAAGGATTAGGCTTTAAATCTACAATCCAATAATGGCGATTTTTTATTGAAGCTCAAAGCGAGCTTGAAGTGTGTCCTTCTACACAATGGCAATTGTTTGCCCCAGTCCCTTTTGGGCATTCGTCTGTCTCGTGAAAATATGGAGATGTAAAGAGAGTCTTAGTTTTGCAAAGACAAACAATTGGATCTCTGTGTTGACCTTAAATGGGTCCTTCTTTTTGGGTCAACACGTGGATAACAAATATCCCGCTTTCTCTGTTGGGGAATAGCAAGCTCGAGAGAAGCATTGGGTTCAGACAAATTGGCCTCGAGATCTGATCAAAACTGGAGATCCTAACATTGTCATGGGGCCATTGTTGCGGGAAGAAATATATTCCACTCTGACAATAAAACTAGGTCTCATGAAAAATTTGTAAAAGCTTTGTAACTGATGGCGACGTTTGAAGTACATATCTGGCATTTCCTGACTGTCAATTGAAAAATCAGGCCGTGTGTTGATGGTCACAAATTCGACAGCTCATCAAGATGAACATTTCAACGGTACTATGTCAGACCTTGAAAGATGCTTGGCTATCATTCAAGACGCCCGTCAAGAACTTTCTTGGAAATACACGTGCAAGTAATTACACAAAATTGTTCAGAAACTCTTGGAGAGCTACAAGCGCTTGGTTGAAACATGAGTATTAAAGTACATTTTTTGCATAGCCATCTTGCCAATTTTCCCGGGAAATCTTGGTGCTGCTAGCGACAAGCAAGGTGAACGATTTCACCAAGTTTTAAAGGTTATGGAAGAACGTTACCAGGGTAGATGGGATGTGCATATGATGGCTGACTATTGTTGGAGCATAAAACGCGATAGTCCTCAAGTTGAACACCCCAGACAAAGCTACAAACGAAAATTTTTTTACCTTAACCTGCACACAATTATAGCCTTATCCTTTCTAAAAACATGATAATGTTAAATAAACATTCTATTCATGCCTATTTCTTTCATTTTTCATTGTATGTTAACATTTGCAACTTTTTATAAAATAAGCACTGTTACTGTTATGTACAGTATTTTTCATATTTTTTATGAAAACGAAAATCCTACAGTTCAAAAACTTGACGTGATAGAGAAAAACTGAGATCAGTTTTGGATTCAGCACCCAAAAATTACTTAATAACAAGTGTCAGACCTAACTCAACAAAAATTTGTTCCCCAGTGTTATCGGTTGGTCAAGCCCTCCGCTAGGTTGAGTTAAATATGGCTAGGTTAGGTTAATTTGGGTTAGGCCAATTTCTCTAGATATAAGGAAATTACCCTAGATCTAGGGAATTTTACACCCCGTACACAACTCTTAAATTACGTGTTTCCGACGCATGATTTGTTCCCCACCCGAAAAGCCCGCATTCCTACAGGTCCCCAAACTTGTTTGGGGGAAGTGGAAGAGTATGGGCAAACACTAGAAATTTACCCACTCTTCTTCCTCTTGTGACCTGCATCGCCTCTGTTCTTCCCTTGCCGCGGACACTTTTTAATGAGGATCTGGCTTTAGTTAGGAAGTTTAAACATGGGGTTAGGTTAGGTTAGGGAGTCAAAAGGTGGGGTTAGGTTAGGTTAGGGAGTCAAAAGGTGGGGTTAGGTTAGGTTAGGGAGTCAAAAGGTGGGGTTAGGTTAGGTTAGGGAGTCAAAAGGTGGGGTTAGGTGAGGTTAGGGAGTCAAAAGGTGGGGTTAGGTTAGGTTAGGGAGTCAAAAGGTGGGGTTAGGTTAGATAATCTTCATATGGGTAAAACTGCAGTTTTAAGCATTTTTCCTATTTTTTTTCCCTTTCCCAATCCCCAACATGGGGACCTTGTGGGAAAGCCGGGTTTTAGGGGGAGAAATAAAAAAAATGACGGAAATATGGGCTTCTCGTAAGGTAGGAATATAACCCTACAACTTTAGGGAAAATACCCAAAATATTAGGAAATCTCCCTAGAAGTTTAAGTACTATCCCTAGAATCAGGGATACTTCCCTACAATGAAGGGAATGATTCCTAAGTGAAGGTAAAGTTCCCTAAATATCAGTAAAATTAATCTAAATAGGGATACACTGAAATTGCGTGATAAATGACCTGAACCTTGTACCTAACCTGGTGAAATAGGGTAACCCCAGACCCCCCCTCCCCGCTAGTTCACAAACCCCAACCCTGGCCGTTAGTTACCAAACCCTTTTATGTACCACCGTAAGTCTATGCCGTGACTGCCACTTCTTGAAACATTCACTTTTCTTTTGTCGTGGTTTCCGAGTGAACACCGAAACTAACTATGGGATTTTCTCGAAAATACGCTCATTGTATTCTCACACAAAGTTACCATAGGGTCCAGGAAACCTAACCTAGCCTAACCGTAACCTAACGTAACCTAACCTGATGTGTTAAAGAGTAATGCGACATACTGTTCCTGAAAACGGGAAAATGCCACCCTACCAACCAACAACAAATAAACGAACGCACTCCTCCATACTCTCTATAGTCTATACACTATCCTACCTACTAAACACTTTTTATATCTCCAAAAGTAGTGATTTGAGACGGAAACTCGGAGAGAGATAGTTTCTTAGAATCCATTAAGGTAAACAGAAACCATACTCCCAATTGTGTAAAGAATTTTGGTTCTAGTGTAAAAATGTACTTACCAACTTTTGTTTACTGGTAGTACTGGTAAAGTAGTTATATTTCTGTATTTAATATCTGTTATTAAGCTAGAATGTAATTTTCTTCATTTCAATGTATATAAATGATGTAGTACTGTTAATATTACAGTAAATCAAATCAATATTAATTCTGGTACTTTTCTTTACAGCTGAAAGAGTTAGATTGGATGTAACAATTCGGAAAGTACATAAAGACTCTGCACGGGGGGATGCAATGATGCAAGTTACCCTTTGCTTCATAACAATATGTGGTGTTCACAATCACCCCACAAGTTCTGCTGACGCTCTCAAACAACTGAGAGTACTCCCCTGGAACAAAAGCCCATCTTTGAGAAGTACTTTCATATAGGTGAGATTCATTACCAGTCCTAGTAGGTATTACATGAGGTAAATTGCAATTCACATTCATTACTTAACTGTATCATGCAATATACCATTTTTTTTACAGAAAAAATGAGCATTTCTTTTGATAAAAACGCATTTTTTTTTAGAACAAGATGATACATGTAGGGTGGGGTGGGGTCACACCGAACCGGGGTGGGATCACCGTACGAAGGCTACAACGCGAAAATTAATTCAAATTTCGCGCCACCATGCCACCACGGATGCAGCGCCACCCGCAGTGAAGTACATGCGAGCAACAGGGTAGACTTCATGACTAAGAGGTAGGGTTGGGTGGGGTCACACCGAACTGGGGGGATCACAGTCAAAAATTTATAAAAAACCTTAAATGACCCTTATTATCTGAGTTAAGTATTCATGAGGGTACCATAGGTGGGCCATATTGTGAAGTTTGTTTTGGGCACAGTGTGCACTCTCTCAGGTAAAAAATGGATTTTTTATGAATATTTTTCCACTAATAGTACGGTGTCCCCCCACACCACCCTACTGATAGATACATATGTAGCAAAATAAATAGACTTTTAGGAATGAGAAACTGATTCCATATATAGCAATAGATGAATGGGTAATGAAGGATGTGATGGATGTTAGAGCTGTGAGAAGTTTTTTACAGGAGTCAGGGCCTGACTGTTATGCTGTTTTGATAAAACTGATGGTGAAAGATTGGTCGATGTTTGATTATGTGACTAAAACAAAGAAGAGAAGAGGATTTTAAGGTGAATATAGGGAGAAATAGAAGTGTGTTGTAAGACAAGGAAGATGTCATGGAGGACAAACTGTCATGGAGGGAATAAGGTATCAAATATATGAGTAGATAAATAAATGGATACCTAACAAAATTATTAGGGCAGCACTAGGTTTTTTTACCTTTGCTTTCTTTTTTACAGGAATGACAAGTGCTCAAGCACCCCAGATACCATACAATGAAGCTGAATCTTGTTGATGTCTTTTTGATCAAGCAACAACGCTGTCAACCCAACTCACAGAGCAATTGCTTACATGCGTGAACAATGGCTTAAAAAGGAGCATGGTGGTTTGAACACCGTTTCCATGTTTGATGCCATGGAAAAATACAGTGAGGATCACCTCTACCTGAGGGGTAGAGGTGATCCTCACTGTATTTTGAGTATATACGTTTTGAGCTTATACGTTTGAGCGAGACTTTGTCACGCTCAAAGTTTACAGAAATGATAACCAGTTCTGTGTTGCATTAGTAACACCATTTATGAAAAGAATTCATGAAAACCTCAGAGAAGCTGGAGAAGTAGTATTGTTAATGCTACAGGGTTGTTGACCAGCTTAATACGGGTGTCTACCCTTCTGTGCTCTGGACCTGTCGGAACTCTTCCTCTAGCTGTTTTGGGTTTACATCTTCCCTGGATGAGGCAACTTGACCAAAGGTTGTTACTATGCACTCAAATACAGAAAAGAGGAGGGGGTAATGCAGATCATACATACTGTAATGCTTAACTTCATCGAAGCTTGTTTTAGAAGTACATATGTCTTTTGCTTATTAAGATTTTAAGGGGAAAAACAGCCCAAGAACAAAAACAATTCATAGGAAAGGTTAGTGAAGTGAAGAAGACTAGATTGGGTTTTCTGGAAAGTTGTTAAGCAGAAACCTTTAGGGGAAAACCAGTTTGAAGAACTTTGCTAGAAGCCCAGGGTACCCTTCACTTATACAGAAGATGGAGTGTCTGCGAAAATGTTAATATATACAGAAACGCAGTGATAGTAGTGACATAATGGATTATTTGACATTTATGAAGACAATGACCAGATGTGAGGAAGGGAATTGGCAATCATTGTTTTCTTTTGCATTAAGGTAAATGTAGTAGGGGAAATGTAAGAATTAAAAATGGATACGTTTTGTTTAGTGTGGGCCCAAAAATTTTTGGGGGAATCTTAACTAAGAATGATGGGGGTAAGTGAAGGAAAGGTTGATGAGGAGCAAAGTAGCCGTCCCCCTGGAAAGTATATTTGTTATAAGAATTACCCCCGGTGCAATCTTTTTTTTACTGTTATCCAAACTTAGAACGCCACCGTTAACATACGGATCCGGGGGAAATTAAATGGAGAGTAAGGGGGGTGGGGTGGATATGTTGAAGTTTTTATGATGACAGTGGGGAGAGGAGGGGTGCAACTATGTTTACTTCTGGTTTAACCAAAAATGAGGGATGAAGAGTGAAGAATTTGTAAAATGAAGGTGTATATGTAAATTAATGGCCCTATTAACCCTTGAGGCCCCTAACGGTATTTCCTTGTAATTTGTGTACCATTAGACGGTTTTTTTGTGACTATAAGATATTTTATAGCTATGACCTGTTAAGTATCCTTGTCCACTATTAAAAGGGTATATTAAGTCACTTTTCGTTATTTTTTGGCCAACAACAGACGATTTTATATAGCAAAGGAAAGATCTGAGCGTGAAGGGTTAAAAGATAAAATGCCATGGCCATCCCTTGGGCCTAGGGGGACATTCCTGGAGAAGAAAAACATCAGAAAGAGAGAGATAGTGTCTCATCTAAAAACGAATTGCTTTATATTATAAAGATACTTTATATTCTTATAAATTGATACTTTAACATATGATATATAACATAATGATACTTTTTCTTCTTCAGGGACCATGCCTACATCAGTATTGTTATTGTGTATATCACAGGTTTTTTTGCATGATTAAGCATGCTTGCCTTGCCCCGTCGCTTTTATGGAAAAGGAGCCCTGACTGTTTCCCTGACAGGATAAATGTGATGCCGAGAGGAATGCCCTAAAAGCTAACTGGCCCACAGCACAGTCATTTCTCTGTATCTTCCCTGTGTTGCAGCAGGTGTGGGGTTGGTTATTGGGTGGGAAGCATGGCATTGATAAGGACAGTCGGCAAGAGTCATGGGTCATGTTAAGTCCCTAGTTTATGCCCAAGTTTCCCCCGTATTCTTTATGGAAACTTGGGGAAAAATTTCAGAATAATTCCTTAGTTAAGAGAAATTCCAATTTCTTGAGGTAAGCCAAATTTACTTGCAAAGTATTCATATATTGAAATATATTTCATCAACAAAATTTTCAAATATATAATGAATTAATTAATGGCAAAAAGGGGGAAATGTGGCCAGACATCAGTCAATATTATAGAAAAAAAAAAAGTACGTATGATTGTAAATTTCACTGAGATACTTATTTATTTCATTGTTGTAGCCAATTTGGACACCATTCAAGTTATTATAAAGTTAATTAAATATCTTTCTATATATCACTTATGAATGTTTCATTGTTTTAGGTACATGACTGCACTTGTTGAACGAAGGACGAATGGGCATAGCTTTTCCCTGCAGGTACCCTGTTGAGAGGACATCATACTAACAACTACTGGAGGCAACAATTTGTATTATCAAGGAAATTGTGCTCAGCAGGTAAAGCTTTATCTTCATTTTAGTAGTTTTTGGTACAACATAATCAAATTAACTTACTAGGTGGCTACTTTAGGAATTGCAGAGGAGAGGCTTTTCATCATACTTGGTTCTTATTAGTTGTCTGAGCTAAGTTGTTATAATGGCAGGAAGAGTTGTTAATTTCTTAATTGAGCTGTAATGGCTGGCTGGCTGGCTGGCTGGCTGGCTGGCTGGCTGTGTGTGTGTGTGTGTGTGTGTGTGTGTGTGTGTGTTTACCTAGTAGCATATTTACAAGATTGCTTTCTCTTTTTTGCTCCAGAGTTGGTTGGTAATTTCATATCTCTCAACCTTTTCTCATGAGTTAGTTCTAGCTCTGGAACCATCTTTGTTGACATTCTCTGTATCATTTCCAATTATATGGAGACCACAGAAGTGTGTGTTTATACACACACACATGTGTGTGTGTAAACTGCAAAAAGTTAGAATTGTATTATTATTTATATGGTAACAAGCTGGGTTACCCATCTTTCAACCTTTTCATAACAACTAACAATTTCTGCCATTTAAATGAGCGAATATCTTAATTAATATTGCCTCCTTTTCATTTGCAGGTGCAAGGCCCTTTAACACAGCCAACTGGTTGTGTTCATGGTCGAAATCTTTGACGTTTACATGCGGGAGAGACTGTTGATGTCGCTCTAGAACGAGGCGGGGTTTAAAAACAACAAAATCGGCACAGTATCAATGCAGTCAATTACATCCTTAGGAGTGAAAAAGTTTATCGTAAGGAGTCAGACAAATCCAGATGAATCATATGATATAGATTTATCTATTGGAATGTGCACATGCCCAAAAGGTGAGAATGGGGCTGTATGTAAACATCAGGCAGCATGTGCTGAATTTAGTTTAACAGAACTGCCCATGCCGTAAAGGCTAAAAATCTGCATGGCTAGCTGCATTGGCTGTAGGAGATGAAAGGACTCCAGATGAGTCCTTCTTCAGGGGCTTGACTGATGAGCCTCAAGAAATGAAAAGGGCTCCAGATGAGTCTTTCAGGATCTGACTGATGAGCCTTAAGAACCATACTTAAACAGAAGCAAGTGAAACAGAGAAGGATAGGAGGGTGAGGAGAAGAACACCTTAGATGCGACAAAGAGTACAAGTTCAATCGAGGAGAAAACTCAGGAAGCATTTGAAGTTACAGTGAAGTTGTCAGGAAGTTCGGTGTTGAAGGGCCAGAGTTACAGTTTTTGGCCATAGATAAATGATTTGCCCCCTTGAAAAATGTAAGGAGTACAAATGGGCTCCACAAAATGCTTCTGAAAAAAGTTCTTCCATAAGGAAAGGTGGGCAGGACGGGGAAAATATCATGCCAACCAACATCCTTATCGAGAAAGGTCCAGGTGTGCCGCGAGGAACTGCTGCTCTTCTCAAAAGGGCGACGACCGGGGCGTGATTGGTAAAGTGAAGCGCCCAAGAAATTTCGCCCATAATGTTGTGTGCAATGTTTTCTAATGCCAAATCTCAAAGGTAGTGGACATTAATCTCATTTGGGCTATCATTATATTTCTATTAGTGTCAGGTTTCTTCTGACAGTTGTGTGCAATGTTGCTAATGTCAAATCACATGGTAGTGGACATTTAAATCCATTTGGTCCATCATAATATATTTCTATATAATATCAGATTTTTTTCTGACACTTCATCTCTTCATGTGATCCCCGTCATATACCTCAACATTCCCCCGATCACAACCAACCAACACATCCTCCAAATTCTTTATCTAAGTCCATGTCCTCAGAACCATACAGCAAAACTGATCTTATACTGCTTCAATTACTCTTCCTCCGTTTTTCAGTGGAATACTCTTGTTTATCAAGATGTAGTAAAATTTTAGTTGTAGTAAGATGTGTAATTGAATGTCAGTTATTTTTTTAAATGCAAGGAAAATTACTCTGTATTTGCGCCAACCCTTACTTATGTTTAGAAAATGCTTATATAATATACTAGCCGCAAAGCCGCCCTCCGGGCGGACTTTTTGGCTAGCTCCTGCGGAGGGCTATTGGGGCCTTCGGCCACCACCTGTGTTTGGTGGGTCTTCGCCCACCAAACATGGACTCTCCAGATAGCCCCTTCTAACTTTCCTGAAATCATGGAGCGAAAATGTATGTATTCCCCCCACCCATTCACTCACCCATTACCCATCACCCCCAAACCCCTTCACTCACCATTTTCCCATCACCCCCCACCCATTCACTCACCCATTACCCCTCACCCCAACACCCATTCACTCACCCATTACCCTCACCACACACCCATTCACTAACCCATTACCCATCACCCCCCACCTATTCCCTCACCCATCACCCATCACCCCCCACCCATCACCCCCCACCCATTCACTCACCCATCACCCCACACCCATTACCCCCCCCCATTCACTCACCCATTACCCATCACCCCACATCAAGGCTTCCTCAATTTCTCGCAACCCACTTTTGTTTCACAGTTCTCGCTAATAGGGTGCTAAAAAAAAAAAAAAAAAAAAAGTGATCGGGTCATCTCATAAATGGCTTATGACCTTCCCCTGGTCAACCTGATTCCAAAATATGCCACATGAGGTGTTTGCGCCACGGGGGGCGGAACCTATACCACACACCCCACACAGACAGACAGACACACTATTATTATAGATTACCCATCACCCCCACCCATTCCCTCACCCATCACCCCATCACCCCCAACCCATCACCCCCCCCTCATTCACTCTACCATCACCCCACACCCATTACCCATCAAACCCCCCCCATTCACTCACCCATTACCCATCA
This sequence comes from Chionoecetes opilio, assembly GCA_016584305.1. NCBI lineage: Eukaryota > Metazoa > Arthropoda > Malacostraca > Decapoda > Majidae > Chionoecetes > Chionoecetes opilio. The sequence continues at coordinate 225,737 of JACEEZ010002337.1, forward strand.
CCCTACATCAAAGGGTTTCCTCAATTCTCGCAACCCACTTTTTTTTCACAAATTATCGCTATAGGCTGCTAAAAAAAAAAAAAAAAAAAAATGATCGGATCATCTCATAATTGGGCTTAAAACCTTCCCCTCGTCAACCCGGTTTTCCCAAAAAAGTGCATATGAGTTGATTGCGCCCCGGGGGCGGAACCTATACCACACACACACACACACACACACACACACACACAACACACACACACACAGACAGACAGACAGACAGAGAGTACACTTTTGCTTATTTATTTTAGATTACCCATCACCCCCCACCTATTCCCTCACCCATCACCCATCACCCCCAACCCATCACCCCCCACCCATTCACTCACCCCTCACCCCACACCCATTACCCATCACCCCCCCCATTCACTCACCCATTACCCATCACCCTACATCAAGCTTCCTCAATTCTCGCAACTACTTTTGTTTTCACAATTCTCGCTAATAGCCTGCTAAAAAAAAAGAAAAAAAAAGTGATCGGATCATCTCATAAGTGGGCTTATGACCTTCCCCTGGTCAACCCGATTCCAAAATGTGCCATATGAGGGTTTTTCGCCACGGGGGCGGAACCTATACACACACACACAACACACAGACGACACACTTTCGCTTTTATTTAAAATAGAAGAAGAAGATAGAAGATAGATAGAAGATAGAAGAAAGATAGATAGAAGGGAAAATGAAGATAAAATTACCATCACCCCCCCCCTATTCCCTCACCCATCACCCATCACCCCAACCCATCACCCCCCACCCATTCACTCACCCTCACCCCACACCCATTACCCTCACCCCACCCATTCACTCATCCATTACCCATCACCCTACATCAAGGGTTTTCCCCAATTCTCGCAACCACTTTTTTTTTTACAATTTTCGCTAATAGGCTGCTAAAAAAAAAAAAAAAAAAAAGATCGGATCATCTCATAATTGGGCTTAAAACTTCCCTGGTCAACCCTTCCAAAAATGTGCCATATGATTTGATTGCGCCATGGGGGGAGGAACCTATACCAGACACACACAACACACACACACACCACAGACAGACAACAGACAGAGAGACACACTTTTGCTTATATTATTATCGATTACCCATCACCCCCCACCTATTCCCTCACCCATCACCCATCACCCCCCACCCATTCCCCTCACCCATCACCCCACAACCCCTTACCCATCACCCCACCATTCACTCACCCATTACCCATCACCCTACATCAAGGCTTCCTCAATTCTCGCAACCTACTTTTTTTTTTCACAAATTCTCGCTAATAGGCTGCTAAAAAAAAAAAAAAAAAAAGTGATCGGGTCATCTCATACGTGGGCTTTTTGACCTTCCCCTGGTCAACCCGATTCCAAAATGTCCATATGAGGTGTTTTTCGCCACGGGGGCGGAACCTATACCACACACACACACCCCACACAGACAGACACACTTTCGCTTTTATTAATATACTGCCGCAAAGCCGCCCTCCGGCGGACTTTTTGGCTAGCTCCTGCGGAGGGCTATTGGTGTGGGCCTTCGGCCCCCCACCTGTGTTTGGGGGGCCTTCGGCCCACCAAACACGGACTCTCCAGATAGCCCCTTCTAACTTTCCTGAAATCATGGGTGTAAAATGTATGTATTCCCCCCACCCATTCACTCACCCTTACCCCTCACCCCCCCCCATTCACTCACCCATTACCCATCACCCCCCACCCATTCACTCACCCTTACCCATCACCACACACCCATTCACTCACCCATTACCCATCACCCCCCCCATTCCCATCACCCCATCACCCCCAACCCATCCCCCCCACCCATTCACTCACCCATCACCCACACCCATTACCCCTCACCCCACCCATTCACTCACCCATTACCCACACCCTACATCCTCAATCCATTACCCTCACCCTACACCCTACATACTTTCCTCAATTTTCGCAACCCACTTTTTTTCACAATTATCGCTAATGGGTGCTAAAAAAAAAAAAAAAAAAAAAAAGTGATCGAATCATCTCATAAGTGGGCTTATGACCTTCCCCTGGTCAACCCGGTTCCAAAAATGTGCCATATGAGGTGATTGTGCCACGGGGGCGGAACCTATACCAGACACACACACACCACACACACACACACACACACACACACACACACAGACAGACAGACAGACAGACACACTTCGCTTATATTTACCATTACCCATCACCCCCCACCTATTCCCTCACCCATCACCCATCACCCCCAACCCATCACCCCCACCCATTCACTCACCCATCACCCCACACCATTACCCATCACCCCACCCATTCACTCTACCATTACCCATCACCCTACATCAAGGTTTCCTCAATTCTCGCAACCCACTTTTTTTTTCACAATTATCGCTAATAGGCTGCTAAAAAAAAAAAAAAAAGTGATCGATCATCTCATAATTGGGCTTAAAACCTTCCCCTGGTCAACCCGGTTCCAAAAATGTGCCATATGAGGTGATTGCGCCACGGGGGGCGGAACCTATACCAGACACACACACACACACACACACACACACAAGACAGACAGACAGACAGACGACACACTTTCGCTTATATATTTACCATTACCCATTACCCCCTACCTATTCCCTCACCCATCACCCATCACCCCCCACCCATTCACTCACCCATCACCCCACACCCATTACCCCATCACCCCACCCATTCACTCACCCATTACCCATCACCCTACATCAAGGTTTCCTCAATTCTCGCAACCCACTTCTTTTCCCACAATTATCGCTAATAGGCTGCTAAAAAAAAAAAAAAAAAAAAAAAAAAAGTGATCGAATCTTCTCATAAATGGGCTTATGACCTTCCCCTGGTCAACCCGGTTCCAAAAATGTGCCATATGAGGTGATTGCGCCACGGGGGGCGGAACCTATACCACACACACACACACACACAGACAGACAGACAGACAGACAGACAGACAGACACACTTTCGCTTATATTATTATAGATATATATATATATATATATATATATATATTCAGACCTGTGCATATTGATGTACATACAGTACATTCATTGTCCTACAAATATAAGTTGGGATATATCTAGCTTTATTGTGTTTTATTAGTAGCGATTGCAGAATTTGATTATTTGACATTTACAGTAGTAAGTTTAAATACATAAATGCGCTAAATAATATTTTATGTTTGAAACAAAATTACTTACACAGCTGATGCATTGTGAACACTATTGCAAGTAGTTGTGACAGTTATGGAACTTTGTACTTGTAAATTGTAGGCTATCCATACGTTGTATACGAGGTGGAACAAAGCGAGATCAGACTTAGCTAAGGAAATGGGAAAGAACTACCTCAACTAATATATATGACAATTATGAAGCATCAGACTGCAAAGAAAGTGGTTTAAATTGAGTAACAACGGTTTGGTCAAAACAAAACTGAAACGTTTGTCAAAGAAACGACCTAAGATATTCATTTGTAACTTTACAGCATACATAACTTACAGCGGCAACATAATTGCCTTGAACGTAGTATCGTGTATCACTGATTTGTTGGATAGCTCTTTACCCACTTGGATTTTGGTCAGAGCAGCCGTCATCTTTGTTAACACAAGACGATAGTCGCCACACAAGTTTATGGAGTGTAAGAAGGTTTAAAGGGGTAGAACATATTGAGATTATGAGGAAAGGTTTAAGAAGTTTAAAGAAAAGTTAGAGGACTGAGAGGGATGGTATGATGTATGGATGGTATGAATGGTATGCTGGTACCATTTTCCCACAAACACCTCTGTTATGCCTAATCAATTTGTATTTAATCACGTTTGGCATATCTTGATTATACAAACTCAAGTACAGTCTAATTTGTATGTGGATTTGAATTGAGAGGGTGGCTGGGGGTGTATGTGGTTAACAATTGGAGATATGACGGGTGTGTAGGAGGGTTTTATAGGTGCGAGGGAAAGTGTAAGAGATATGAAGTAAGGTATAAGGGGTGTGAAGGAAAGTTTTAGGGATCTGAGGAAAGGTATGAAAGGTGAAAGGTTAAGTAAGATGTGTGAGAAAAGGTATGAAGGGTGTGAGGGAAGTCATGAGGGGTGAGAGGGGAGGTATTGAGGGGGTGAAACAAATTATGAGATGAGGGGTGAGAGGGGATGTATTGAAGTGGTGAAATAAAGTATGAGGTTATGAGGGGTGAAAGGGGATAGAACAGAGAGAGAGAGATCTTCGCTTACCACCCTTCAAATACCTCCCTTCACCCCTTCAATACCTCCCCCCTCACCCCCTTAAACTTTCCCCTTCATACCTCCCTTCACCCCTTCACTGCCTTCAGGTATTGGAGAGAGAGAGAGAGAGAGAGAGAGAGAGAGAGAGAGAGAGAGAGAGAGAGAGAGAGAGAGGAGAGAGAGAGAGAGAGAGAGAGAGAGAGAGCTTCCCTTATCACCCTTCGAATACCTCCCTTCACCCCTTCAATACCTCCCCCCTCACCCCCTTAAACTTTTCCCTTCATACCTCCCTTCACCCCTTCACAGCCTTCAGGTATTGAGAGAGAGAGAGAGAGAAGAGAGAGAGAGAGAGAGAGAGAAGAGAGAGAGAGAGAGAGAGAGAGAGAGAGAGAGAGGAGAGAGAAGAGAGAGAGCTTCCCTTATCACCCTTCGAATACCTCCCTTCACCCCTTCAATACCTCCCCCCTCACCCCCTTAAACTTTTCCCTTCATACCTCCCTTCACCCCTTCACAGCCTTCAGGTATTAGAGAGAGAGAGAGAGAGAGAGAGCCTCGCTTCACGGCGATTCACGTTAGCTCCACCCCTTTGTGTGACGTCACGAGTTCTGACAACCGTGATTGGCGGTTGATATCCCTAGACCACAAACTCTTCCAAATCAGGCAAATATGCTTCCGGATGTCTCTTTTACAATTTTTAGTGATTCTTGTAGTGCTCTTCAATCACTGTGTACTTTTAACTCTCCCCATCCGCTGGTCAATGCCATCCTGGAATGGCTTTATCTGCTCAAGAGGCGAGGCCGGACGGTCAGCTTTTGTTGGGTACCGGCACATGTAGGTGTTGCCGGTAATGAGGAAGCTGATGCCTTGACAAAAGCTGCAGCTAGAAGACCAGCTCTATCACATTTTGCAGTGCCGGCTACGGACCTGCGCTCGGCAATCCATAGATCAGTTCACAACAGTTGGCAGGAACGTTGGATTACTATAGGGCAAAATAAACTGCGCACCATCCGTCAAAGTATCGAAGGACTGGAGCTACTTGCGGTCTCTCCCAGAGATGGGAGACTGCCTTGGCACGATTGCGTATTGGTCACACTCTTATACTCATGGGTTTCCTCATGGGGGGGGGCCCCACCCTCCTTACTGTGATGATTGTTTGGTCCCCTTAACTGTGGGGGCACTTGCTGGTCGAGTCCCCCCCAGTCTTGGGGACCTACGTGTGCAATTTTTGTACCGGTGGGGGGGGGGGTGGGACGGTGCTTACCGTCTCCTCCCTGGCATTGGGAGAGAGGTGTTTCTCTCCGGACATGAAGTCCATCCCTTTTTATTGAGAAGGCTGGCCTTCTCAACAATTATATGTTTTTAATATTCACTTATTATTGTTTTTAATGTACTCATGTTCTTTTATGTATTTCGTTATTTTAAATATTTTTATTCTATCTTAAATTTAGTTTTTTAGTTTTACTTTTCATGTATCTTTGGGCTATATTCAAGAATGCTCGTCAAATCCCGGCCGGTGGGGATTTTCCACCGTCGTACCTCCACTGGTAACATCTTCAAGAACTGCCCCGACTGGGGGATATTTGACAGGTGTACCAACACAAGCGAGCCCAAAGCGGCATCAGTATTTTGACTGTTTTATACATATCTAATACATTTTTCTAGTGAAATTTATCATTTCAGACATTAAAAATAGCTAAGTTAGTGTTCGCCACTTGTCTGAGGCGTTGGTGCAGAAAAAATTGGCCTGAGTGATGCTTGCGAGTACATTTGAACGTCCCGCCGCCACTGCTCCACACAATGGCCACCTCCATTCTCCCGCCGCCGCCTGGCTTTCCCCAAAATTAAACCACCTATATAAGGGCCTCCTGGACCAGATTTTACCTTAATATAAGTGTGCATTACAGTGTTGGCTGTCACTCTCGGTTTTTTTAAAAATCCCCTGTAAGGGTTTTGGGAAAAAATACGATGGAATAAGGGGAGAGCGGGTAAAGGGGGGGGATTGCAAGTTGCGCCAAATCAGCTGACTAAACCTCCACCTTGAGCTCGACGCGTTGCGTCGTATTTTATTCTTTATAAAAAAAACCGATACAACGGGTGGAAAAAAATTTTTTGAATATGGCCCTATGTAAGCAGGCGTCAAAAACCCCGCAGTTGCGGCGCCTTAAAACTATTCAATCTCTCCTCTCTTCCTCTCTCTCTCTCTCTCTCTCTCTCTCTCCCTCTCTCTCTTCTCTCTCTCTCTCTCTCTCTCTTCTTTTAATATTATATATATATTATATTATATATATATATATTATATTATATATATTAAATATATAATTAAATATAATATTAGTATATTTATATATACATAATTATATATATATATATATATAATATAAATATAATATTATATATATTTATAAAATATATATATATATATCACAAACCAGGGCATTGTTACGTTTCCCTAACCTCCGGGGGGGGAGGGGGGGAGGCTGCCTCCCCAGACCCCGCATGGCTATTTTTCTTTCCGACGGCTTTTGTGGGGTTAGAAATACGAGGCGACGGGGATAATGCATCGTCTCGGATGCAATGCTCCTTTTCCTCCCTTTATTCCCTGTCCCTATCTTTCTCGTTTCCTTCTCTGTCTCTTTCTCTCACTCTTTCCTTTCCCCTCTCATTATTCTCTCCATTTCTTCCATTCTTATTGTTCTCCCCTATCTTTCTCTTTTTTTTCTCTATAATTTTTTGAGAAGACCCGAGAAAAAAGAGAGAGATAAAAAAAGGTTTGCAAATCAAATTTTATACATTACACAAACAATGTTTTTAGCAAACCTTAAAAAAACTCTCCTCCTCCTCCCCTCCTCCATCAACACACCAAAATCACTACACAAACAGAAAAACTTAAAAAGATATGGGTGGAATTAAGCTAAACAAAAGGTAAAAAATTTATATGCAAGGGGGCAGAAAAAAAAGAGGCAGAGTATCGTTTAAATGCTTGCGATGAAAAAACTTAAATTTTTAATAAAAAAAAAACTAGTATCAAAATGAAAAGGGGTAGTGTCACTTTTTTTTGTTTCTTATAAACGGGCATTTAGACGGGGAGAAAAGGTTTCTTTTTGTTATTATTGTTTTTTTTCATGTTTTTTTTTGGAAATGAATTGGGTTGATTTGGAGAGAGAAGAGAGAGAGAGAGAGAGAGAGAGAGAGAGAGAGAGAGGGAGAGAGGAGAGAGAGAGAGAGAGGAGAGAGAGAGAGAGAAAAAAAAAAAAACCCGTCACACCTCCCTATCTCTCTCTTTAATTTCTCTTCCACCTTCTTACGGTTCTTCTTGGGCTTGACTGATGAGCCTCAGAAAATAAAAGACCCCCAGAGATCTTTCAGGGATCTGACTGAAGCCTAAAAACCATATTTAATCAGAAGAAAGTGAAAACGAGAAGGATGGGAGGATGAAAAAACCCCTTTGATGCGCAAAGAGACAATTTCAATCGAGGAGAAAATCGGAAGCATTTAAAGTTCAGTGAATTGTCAGAAAGTTCGGTGTTAAAGGGCCAGAGGGTACATTTTTTGGCCCATAGAAAAAATGGTATGCCGCTGAAAAAGTAAGGAGTACAAATGGGCTCCAAAATATCTTCATGAAAAAAATTTTCTTCCAAAGAAAAGTGGGGCAGGACGGGGAAAAATATCATGCCAACCAACTCCTTATCGGAAGGGCCCGGGTGGCCGCGAGGACTGCTGCTTTTCTAAAAGGACGACGCCCGGGGGCGTGTTTGGAAAAAGTGAGCGCCAAAAAATTTCGCCCATAATTTGTTGCAATGTTGCTAATGCCAAATCCTGGTAGGACATTAAATCTCATTTGGTCTTCATTATTTTCTTTATGCCCGGTTTTTTCTTTGAAGTTGTTGCAATTTTGCAAAGTCAAATCACATGGTAGTGGACAAAAATCTCATTTGGTCCATCATAATAATTTTTCATAAAATATCAATTTTTTTCTGACCTTCATCTCTTCATGTGATCCCAGCATATACCTCAACTTCCCCGATCAAAACCAACAACACTCCCCCCAACTTCTTTATCAAAGTCCATGTCTCGAACCATCAGCAAAACTATCTTATACATGCTTCAAATACTCTTCCCCGTTTTTTTAGTGGAATACTCTTGTTTTTCAAAATTAGTAAAATTTTATTGAGTAAATGGTAAATGAATGTCAGTTTTTTTTTACTGCAAGGGGAAATTTCTTGTATTTGCGCTAAACCCCTTTTTATGTTTAGAAAAATGCCTTATATATATAACTGCCGCAAAACCCCCCTCCGGCGGACTTTTTTGGGTAGCTCCGGAGGGCTATTGGTTGGCCCCGGCCCACCACCTTGTTTGGTGGGGCTTCGGCCCCCAAACATGGGTCCAGATAGCCCCCTTTTAACTTTCCTAAATCAGGATGTAAAAATGATTATTTCCCCCCACCCATTTACTCACCCCCTTACCCATCCCCCCCCCCCATTCACCACCCCATTACCCCCTCACCCCCCACCCATTTACTCACCCATTACCCCATCACCCCCCAACCCATTCACTCACCCATTACCCATCACCACCAACCCCTTTACTAACCCCCTTTCCCCTCACCCCCCCCTATTCCCTCACCCATCCCCATCACCCCCCAAACCCATCACCCCCCCCCCATTTTACTCACCCTCCCCCCCCCCATTAACCCCACCCCTTCACTCCCCCCATTACCCCTCCCCCATCAAGGCTTCCTCAATCTCGCAAACCCACTTTTTTTTTTTCACTTTTTCGTAATAGGCTTAAAAAAAAAAAAAAAAAAAATGTCGGGTCTCCATAAATGGGGGTTATGACCTTCCCCCCGGTCAACCTGATTCCAAAATATGCCATATGAGGTGTTTTTCGCCACGGGGGGCGGAAAATATACCCCACACACACACAGACAGACAACACACTATTATTATAGATTACCCTCACCCCCCAAATTTCCCTCACCCCCTCACCCAAAAACCCCCCAACCCACACCCCCCCCCTTTACCACCCATCACCCCACACCCTTACCCCCTCACCCCCCCCTTTACTCACCCCTTACCCCACCCTACTCAAAGGTTTTCCCCAATTCTCGCAACCCACTTTTTTTTTACAATTTTCGCTAAAAAGGGGTTAAAAAAAAAAAAAAAAAAAAAATATCATCATTTTATAATTGGGGTTAAAACCTTCCCCTGGTCAAACCCGGTTCCAAAAAAGTGCCCTATGATTATTTTCGCCACGGGGGGGGGAACCCATACCCAAAACAACACACACACACCAACAAACACACACACACACACACAAACACACACACACACCAAAACACACACACGACAGACGACAGAGAGACACCTTTTTCTTATATTTTAATGATTACCCTCACCCCCCACCTATTCCCCCACCCTCACCCATCACCCCCCAAACCCCTCACCCCCACCCGTTCCTCACCCACACCCCACACCCTTACCCATCCCCCACCCTTCACTCACCCTTAAACCCCCACCCTACCAAGGTTCCTCAAATTTTCGCAACCTACTTTTGTTTTCACAAAACTCGTAATAGGGTGCTAAAAAAAAAAAAAAAAAAAAAAATGATCGGGTCATTCCCTAAATGGGCTTATGACCCTTCCCCTGGTCAACCCGATTCAAAAAAGTGCCTATGAGGTGTTTGCGCCAGGGGGGCGGAACCTATACCACACCACACACACAACAGACAGACACCTTTCCTTTTTAATATAGAAAAAAGAAGAAAAGATAGATAGAAGATGAAAAAGATAATAGAAGAAATAGAAAATAGATTACCCATCACCCCCCCCCCTATTCCCTCACCCATCACCCATCACCCCCAAAACCCCTCACCCCCCCCCCCATTCACTCACCCATCACCCCACCCTTACCCTCACCCCACCCCTTCCTCACCATTACCCCCTCCCCTACATCAAGGTTTCCCCCCAATTTTCGCAACCCACTTTTTTTTTTTTAAAATTATCGCTAAAAGGTGCTAAAAAAAAAAGGAAAAAAAAAAAAGGAATCTCTAATTGGGCTTAAAACCCTTCCCCCGGGCAAACCCGGGTTTCCCAAAAAGGCCCTATGATTTATTTCGCCTGGGGGGGGAACCCATACCCCACCCCAAAACCACACACACACCCCACAGACAACAGACAGACAGAGGACACACTTTTGATTTTTAGGATTCCCATCACCCCCCCCTATTTCCTCACCCATCACCCATCACCCCCCACCCCTTCACTCACCCAAAAACCCCCCACCCTTACCCATCACCCCCCCATTCATCACCCATTACCCATACCCCACTCAAGGCTTCCTCAATTTTCGCAACCCATTTTTTTTTTCACAATTCTCGCAATAGGCTGTAAAAAAAAAAAAAAAAAAAAAAGGATCGGATCATCTCATACTGGGGTTTTAAACCCTTTCCCCCGGTCAACCCCCATTCCCAAAATGTGCATATGAGGGTTTTTTGCCCCGGGGGGGGGGGAACCCATACCACACACACACACACACACAGACAGACACACTTCGCTTTTATTAATATACTAGCCGCAAAGCGCCTCCGGGCGACTTTGCTAGCTCCTGGGAGGGCTATTGGTGGTGGGCCTTCGGCCCACCACCTGTGTTTGGTGGGCCTTCGGCCCACCAAACACGGACTTTCCAGATAGCCCCTTCTACACTTTCCTGAAATCATGGATGTAAAATGTATTATTCCCCCCACCCATTCACTCACCATTACCCATCACCCCCCACCCATTCACTCACACCCATTACCCATCACCCCCCACCCATTCACTCACCCATTACCCATCACCACACACCCATTCACTCAACCATTACCCATCACCCCCCCCCTATTCCCCACCCATCACCCCCACTCATCACCCCCCACCCATTCACTCACCCATCACCCACACCCATTACCCATCACCCCACCCATTCACTCACCCATTACCCATCACCTACATCCTCATCCATTACCCATCACCCTACACCTACACACTTTCCTCAATTCTCGCAACCCACTTTTTTTTCACAATTATCGCTAATAGGCTGCTAAAAAAAAAAAAAAAAAAAAAGTGATCGGATCATCTCATACGTGTGGCTTATGACCTTCCCCTGGTCAACCCGATTCCAAAAATGTGCCATATGAGGTGTTTGCGCCACGGGGGGCGGAACCTATACCACACACACACACACCACACGACAGACACACTTTCGCTTTATTAATATACTAGCCGCAAAGCCGCCCCCGGCGGACTTTTGGCTAGCTCCTGCGGAGGTGCTATTGGTGGTGGGCCTTCGGCCCACCACCTGTGTTTGGTGGCCTTCGGCCCACCAAACACGGACTTTCCAGATAGCCCCTTCTAACTTTCCTGAAATCATGGATGTAGAAATGTATGTATTCCCCCCACCCATTCACTCACCCATTACCCATCACCCCCCACCCATTCACTCACCCATTACCCATCACCCCCCACCCATTCACTCACCCATTACCCATCACCACACACCCATTCACTCACCCATTACCCATCACCCCCCCCCTATTCCCTCACCCATCACCCCCAACTCATCACCCCCACCCATTCACTCACCCATCACCCACACCCATTACCCATCACCCCACCCATTCACTCACCCATTACCCATCACCCTACATCCTCAATCCATTACCCATCACCCTACACCCTACACACTTTCCTCAATTCTCGCAACCCATTTTTTTTTCACAATTATCGCTAATAGGCTGCTAAAAAAAAAAAAAAAAAGAAGTGATCGATCATCTCATAGTGGGCTTATGACCTTCCCCTGGTCAACCCGGTTCCAAAATGTGCCATATGAGGTGATTGTGTCCACGGGGGGCGGAACCTATACCAGACACACACACACACACACACACACACACACACACACACAGACAGACAGACAGACAGACACACTTTCGCTTATATTTACCATTACCCATCACCCCCCACCTATTCCCTCACCCATCACCCATCACCCCCAACCCATCACCCCCACCCATTCACTCACCCATCACCCCACACCCATACCCATCACCCCACCCATTCACTCACCATTACCCATCACCCTACATCAAGGTTTCCTCAATTCTCGCAACCCACTTTTTGTTTCACGATTATCGCTAATAGGCTGCTAAAAAAAAAAAAAAAAAGTGATCGGATCATCTCATAATTGGGCTTAAAACCTTCCCCTGGTCAACCCGGTTCCAAAAATGTGCCATATGAGGTGATTGCGCCACGGGGGGCGGAACCTATACCAGACACCACACACACACACCCCACCAACAGACAGACAGACAGAAAGGACGACACACTTTCGTTAATTTAAAAATTACCCATTCCCCCCTACCATTCCCTCCCCCACCCCACCCCCCCCAAACCCCTCCCCCCCCACCCATTCCTCACCCATCCCCCCCCCCCCCCTTAAACCCACACCCCACCCTTCCCAATCCCCCTTACCCATCCCCCAAAATAAAGGGTTTTTCCTCAATTCTGCAACCCATTTTTTTTAAAATTATCGCAAATAGGCTGCTAAAAAAAAAAAAAAAAAAAATGATCGAATATCTCAAAAGGGGGGCCTTAGGGCCCTTTCCCCCTGGTAAACCCCCGGTTTCCAAAAATGTCCATATGGGGGTGAGGGGCGCCACGGGGGGGAACCTATAACCAAAACACACACACACACCCCAGACAGACAAAAGGACAAATTTTGCTTATTTTCACGGGGTCAACCCCGATATTTCTGGAAAAAGGTTTTTAAAAACAAATTCTAACTAAATTTGGGCTCCCTGATTACGAATAAAAAAAATTTTTTTCTATCACATGGGTTTTTCGCGATAAGCTTTTTTAAAAATTTTTGATAAAAATGACTCATCAGCCTATATATCAAAGGGTTTTAAAAGAAAAAAAACCCGTGTTTTTTATTTAATCCCTTTTTATGTTTTAAATCAAGGAATTACAAAGTTTACGAAGTCCTGTACAAGAAAAATCATATATAGTGACAGAATTGAAATAAAAAAATATAAAAAATTTACAAAATATAGGGTGAAACAGATCAAGGGCAATAGCTTTATTTTGAATTTTTCTTTCTTGGGATCCTATGTACATTTCGGGGTTGCCCTCTCATCAAGTCCAGCATAATCCGCCATATATGTAGTCCCCCCGGGCCTTAAACCGGGTTCTTCCATTGTTTTAATGTCCTGATGAAAAACGCCCCCCTTGTTCCTCCTAAAACACCCCCAAGGTTCCCCGGGGAAAACTTGTCCAAATGGTGTGAAAATAGTAAACCCCTTGAAAACCCCCATTCTACACCCCAAGATCTCCCCAGGCTCTTTAGTAGCTCTTCCACAACTTTTTAATATTTTGTCTCCCTTTCTTATTCCCAAAAAATTCTTCCCCACTTTTCAAAATGCTTTCCCAAAAGCTCTTTTTTCTGTCTTTTCATTGATTGAAAAAATTTGGATCTCTCATTAGTTTTTCTTATTTGAGGCCAAAAATTTTCCCCAGCCTTTTTCTTCTTTCCTAAGCCCCAAAAAAATTTGGGAACATATATAGCTGAAGCATTCTCCACTGTGATCAAGAGTTTTGACAAAATGCTTCCCCCAATCCAAGTTTTATGTGAAAAGGGGGGAAAAAACAACCCTTCTTCCTATCCACTAGAGGACTTTGATGACTTTTCCTTACCCGCCAGATCCCAAAACCCTCTGTCGCTGGGGGCATTTTTTTTCCCCAAAAATGCTCTGCTGTAGCCTACTGTCCCATAACCCAAAAACAGGGGTTTTTTGTGTACCCCCTTGCTGACCAAAAAAAGTTAACCTTTTTAAAATGGGGACAAAAATTAACCCCCCTTTAACCCTGATTTTGAAACCTTTTTCTGGGAAAACCCTTGATGTTGTTATATTCTTTTTTTAAATTTTACAGAATGCCCTTTTTGGTACAGACCCAACTTTTTTCCATTTGAAACAAAACACATTTCAAATTCTTTTTGGAAAACGGGTCAAAAAAAAAAGCCTCCAATCCCTTAAAACCCATATGCTACCGCCCCAAAAAAAGAATACCCCTTTACATCCGTACAATAAAACAAAGGGGCCATTTTAAGGGGTATTTAAACCGCGGGTTCTGTTTCCCTGTTACGATAAAATAAACCCACCTGGGGGCCGGGGTTTTCAGCATTATTTTCTCTTCCCGTCTTGAAGAAAAAATTTTTTCAGCAGACTTTTTTGGTAGAAAAGATCTCAAACCAAATCATTAAAAGCGGGACTGATAAACAAAAATTGGTTTTTCAAAATCTTCATAGATGGCTAAAAAATTTTCTGTAGTGTCTTTTTCATCAGGGGGACAGGTGAGCAGAGATTTTTTCATCTTTTTTTTGAACCCTCATTTTAAATATTGGAAAAAGGATTTCTTCACTATGGGTAACTGGTCAAAATAGTTTAAGGGATATTTTGGGTTTTGAAAAATATTTTTGTTTTTCTTATTGAAACCTTTTACATTGACAAGGCAAAAATAGAAGTCATCTAAATGTTTGCTTGGTTCTTTTCCAAAAACCCTTTGGCACCCAAACTTAAGTTTTCCTTCTTTCCTTGAGACCATGATCTCAAAATCTTCCCAAAAAGGTTTTTTCACACTTTTGAGGAGGCCCAAATTTCTTGTCTTGGTCTTCCAATGGTACCTTTTTAAGTACGCAAAAAACACGCCTTAAAAAAAGTTTGTAATGTTGCGCCTCTGATGAGTCCTTTAAAGTAAAACTTCCACAGGGGTAGCCCCAAAAAATTTTGGATCATTTTTAGCACTTTTTTCTGTGAGATGTAGAGGCCATTGGGGTTTGAGCCAACCCCCAATGCGGACTATTTAAAAATAAAAGGGGTTGTAGCTACCTGAGTTTTTCCTTTAAAATTCTACCCCAAACCCCCTACCCCCTTAGGCATTGTTTTCCCCCCAAAAAAAACAACAGGAGAAATACAATAAATAACCCCAATTAAAGTAAAAAATTTAATAATTTAAAAAACTACCTTTCGGACGATTGCTTTTGCAAGTTGGGAAAAGTTTTTTGTTTTCTTTCGTTTTCATACCCGAAGGGAAGTTATGGGATGTTTTAAAAGAAAACGAAAAAAAATTCTCCGTTTATTTTGGGGGACGGAAAATTAAAAAAAAACCAATAATTTCCCGGGCCCCTTCCCGCTACATACTCAATAGAAGGATAAATTTTTCTTGAAATTTATGAAAAAGGAATATTACCTTAGCGCCAAAAAAAGTGTGTGATAGGGAAAAATATAAGATCAGATTTGAATTTGCCCCCTCAAAATTATTTTAAAAATGTTTCCTTTAAATTCCCTTTTCCGGGAAATTTTTTTTTTTTTTTTTTTTGACCAGGGTTATTAAAATATCCCAAAATTATATAATATATTTGAAAATTTTTATAATATATATAATATATATATATAAAATTTTATAAATAATAATATATATATATTAATTTATTCCCGACCTGTGAAAATTGATGTAATAAAAGTACATTCTTGTTACAATATAAGTTGGGATATATCTAAACTTTTTTGTGTTTTTTTAGTAGCGTTTTCAGAATTTTAATTTTTTGACATTTTCGTAGTAAGGTTTAAAAACATAAAAGCGCAAATAATATTTTATGTTTTTAAACCCAAAAATTTCTTTCCAGCTGATGCATTGTGAACAAAATTGCAAATAGTTTTGACAGTTTTGGAAAATTTGTACTTGTAAATTGTTAAGGGTATCCATCGTTGTATACAGGTGGAAAAAAGCGGAAACAACTTAGCTAAGGGAAAAGGGAAAGAAATACCCAACTAATATATTGAAAAATTAAAAAGCATCGACTGCAAGAAAGTGGTTAAATTGAGTAACAACGGTTTTGGTCAAAAAAAAAAATGAAACGTTGTCAAAGAAACGACCTTTTGATTTCCCTTTTTAACTTTACGGGATACATAAAATTACAGCGGAAAAATAATTGCCTTGAACGTTTGTTAAACGTGTAACATGTTTTGTTGGATAGCTTTTTTCCCACTGGAAATTTTTTTTTAAGCAGCCGTCATCTTTTTTAAAAAAAACGATAGTCGCCACACAAGTTTATGGAGTGTAAGAAGGTTTAAAGGGGGAGAACATATTTAGATTTTGAGGAAAAGGGTTTAAAGAAATTTAAAAAAAAATTAGAGGCCGAGGGGGGTGGGAGGGTTTTTAAAAGGATGGTAGAATGGGGATGGGTGGTACCAAAATTTTTCCCACAAACCCCCCTTTTATGCCCAATCAAAATTTTTATTTAGTCCCGTTTGGCATATCTTTTATTTTTCAAACTCAAGTACAGTCTAATTGTATTTTGGATTTGAATTTAGAAAGGGGGGCCCGGGGGTGTATGTGTGGTTTAAAAAATTGGGGGAATGACGGGTTTTGTAAGGGGGGTTTTAGGTGCAGGGGGAAAATTTAAAGATATGAAGTAAGGGTTTAAGGGGGGTGGGGGAAAATTTTTTGGGGGTCTGAGGAAAGGGATAAAGGTGAAAGGTTAAATAAAAATGTGGGAGAAAAAAAGGGATGAAGGGGGTGAGGGAAGTTGAGGGGTGGGGGGGGAGTTAATTTAGGGGGTGAAACAAATTTTTAGAGAGGGGTGAGAGGGGATGTATTGAAGTGGTTTTAAATAAATATTTGGGTTTTTGGGGTTTAAAAGGGGGTAAACAGAGAGAGAGAGATTTTTCGCTTACCCCCCCTTCAAAACCTCCCTTCACCCCTTCATACCTTCCCCCCCTCAAACCCCCCTTTAAAAATTTCCCCCCTTAAAACCCCCCCTTCCAAACCCCTTTAAATGCCCTTTAGGGGATTGGAGGAGAGAGAGAGGAGAGAGAGAGGAAAAGGGGGAGAAGGGGAGACGAGAGAGAGGAGAGAGAGAGACTTCCCTTATAACCCCCCTTCGAATACCCCCCCTTTACCCCTTCAATACCTCCCCCCCACCCCTTAAACTTTTCCCTTTATTTCCTCCCTTTTACCCCTTAACGCCTTTAGGTTTTTGAGGGGGAGGAGAGAGGAGAGAGAGATGAGAGAGAGAGGAAAAGAGAGAAGAGAGGAGAGAGAGAGAGGAAGAGAGAGAGAGAGAGAAAAGGAGAGAGAGAGAGGAAGAGTGGGGAGCTTCCCCCCTTTTCACCCTTTGAAAAAACCTCCCCTTTACCCCTTCAATACCTCCCCCCCTCACCCCCTTAAAAATTTTTTCCCCTTTTTTACCTCCCTTCAACCCCTTTAAAAGCCTTCAGGGATTAGAGAGAGAGGGGAGAGGAGAGAGCCTCGCTTCCGGGGGATTACGTTAGCTCCAACCCCCTTTGTGTGACGTCCCCGAGTTCTACAAAACCCTGATTGGGGGTTTTAATTTTCCCTAGACCACAAACTTCTTCCAAATCAGGGGAAAAATGCTTCCCGGAAAGTCTCTTTTTTTCATTTTTTTGTGGTCTTTTTATTTCTCTTAATCACTGTTTATTTTTTTAAATCTCCCCTTTCCCCTGGTTAAAGCCATCCTGGAATGGCTTTCTTGCTCAAGAAAGGGGAGGCCCCACGGTTTAGCTTTTTTTGGGTACCGGCAAAAATGTAGGTGTTGCCGGGAATGGGAAACTGATGCCTTGAAAAAAGCTGCAGCTAGAAACCCCCTCTATCACATTTTGCAGTGCCGGCTACGGAAACCCGCGCTCGGCAAAACCCAAAGATCATTTTTACAAAAAAAGTTGGGGAGGGGAAAGTTTGGGTTACTAAGGGCAAAATAAACTGCGCCCCCAACCTCAAAGTATCGAGGACTGGAGCTACTGCGGTCTCTCCCAGAGATGGGAGACTGCCTTGGCACGATTGCGTATTGGTCACACTCTATATACTCATGGGTTCCTCATGGAGGGGGGCCACCCTCCTTACTGTGATGATTGTTTGGTCCCCTTAACTGTGCGGCACTTGCTGGTCGAGTGTCCCAGTCTTGGGGACCTACGTGTGCAATTTTTGTCCCGGTGTCGCGGGTCGGACGGTGCTTACCGTCTCTCCCTGGCATTGGGAGAGAGGTGTTTCTCTCCGGGACATGAAGTCCATACCTTTATTGAGAAGGCTGGCCTTCTCAACAAGTTATGATGTTTTTAATATTCACTTATTATTGTTTTTAATGTACTCTTGTTCTTTTATGTATTTCGTTATTTTAAATATTTTTATTCTATCTTAAATTTAGTTTTTTAGTTTTACTTTTCATGTATCTTATGTAAGCAGGCGTCAATAACCCCGCAGTTGCGGCGCCTTAAAACTATAATCTCTCTCTCTCTCTCGCCCTCTCGCCTCCTACTCCGCTCGTCTCTCTCTCTCTCTCTCTCTGCTCTCTCTCGCTCCTCTCCTCTCCTCTCCTCTCTCTCTCTCTCTCTCTCTGCTCTCTCTCTCTCTCTCTCTCTCTCCTCTCTCGAATAAGATATATATATATATTATATATATATTATATATACTATATTTATATATATAATATATATAATATATAAATATATATATATATAATATATATAAATAAATATATATATATATATATATATATATATATTATATTATAATATATATATATATATCTATATATATATATATATATATATATATATATATATAGATATATATATATATATGATATATATACACAACCAGGCATTGATTACGTTACCTACCTCTTCGGGGGGGGGGGGTGGGGGAGGCGCCTCCCCAGACCCCGCATGTGCTATTTTTCATTTCCGACGGCTATTGTAAGGGTTAGAAATACGAGGCGACGGGGATGGATGCATCGCTCATCGGATGCAATGCTCCCTCTTTCTCTCTCCCTTTATTCCCCTGTGCCTATCTTCTTCGTTTCCTCTCTCTTTTCTTTTTCTTCACTCTTTTCCCTTTTTCCCTCTCATTATTCTTCCATTTCTTTTCCCATTCTCTATTGTTCTCCCCTATCTATTCTCTTCTTTTCTCTCTATATTTTTTTTGAGAAAGAGCGAGAGAAAGAGAGAGATAAAAAACGGTTGCAAATCAATATTTTATACATTACACAAACAATGTTTTTAGCAAATACCTTTAAAAACTTCTCCCCTCCTCCTCCTCCCATCAACACACCTACCTACACCATCTAAGCGAACAGAGAAACTTAAAATGATATAGAGTGGAATATGAAGGCTAAACCAAAAAGGGAAATAATCTTATATGCAGACGAGCGAGAAATAAGAGGCAGAGTATCGTTTTAAAAGCATTGCAGATGAGACACCACTTAAATTTTTAATCATAAAAGAAAACTAGGTAATCACAATGAAAATGGGGTAGTGTCACTGTTATTTTTGTTTCTTATCAACAGGCATTTAGACGGGAGAAAAAGGTTGTCTTTTTGTTATTATTGTATTTCTTTCATGTGTTTTTGGAATGAATTGTGGTTGAATTTGGAGAGAGAGAGAGAGAGAGAGAGAGAGAGAGAGAGAGAGAGAGAGAGAGAGAGAGAGAGAGAGAGAGAGAGAGAGAGAGAGAGAGAGAGAGAGAGAGAGAGAGAGAGAGAGAAAAAAAAACCCGTCACACTCTCTCTCTATCTCTCTCTCTTTAATCTTCTCTCTTCCACCTTCTTACCTCTCTGTCTATCTTTAATTTTATATGTCTGTCTCTTCCTCCTCCTCTCTCTCTCTCTCTCTCTCTCTCTCTCTCTCTCTCTCTCTCTCTCTCTCTCTCTCTCTCTCTCTCTCTCTCTCTCTCTCTCTCTCTCTCTCTCTCTCTCTCTCTCTCTCACTTGGACATTTAAATTATAAACAAGGTTCCTGGATATCGTTTCTGTCTTGGGGAGGAGGAGGGAGGAGGAGGAGGAATACAAAGGAATACAAAGGAAACACAAACATCAACAGACCGTTAGGTCCTTACATGGCTGCTTGATTTAACTACACTACACTAACTAGATAATAAGAGAAAAAGGATAGGAAAGTAGAAGGCTCCTCCCCACCCACCCATCCCTCCAGCCGAAGCTGACCGGAAATGAAGTGATACCATGCAGTATAGAAAAACTGCATGGAATGTGTGAGTAAAGTTGAAAGCTGTAATCTATGGCTAACTACTACTAGTTTGTGGGGGTAGGTTTAGTGCTTGATAGTAGGATCATGTTATGTGTGTTTTGTAATGGTGGGAACACAGTGAGGAGGTTCAAGGGTGGTGCGGCAGCCTTGCCTGGCTGTAATAGGCAACTATTTATACTTTAACTTTGCCGCCTCTATGTTTGTAGCATAGTAGTGACCTCTAGCGGCGCCCACTTGCGGACAAGGTGAGCGTGGGTCAGCCGCCAGGTCAAGTAGTTCTCTCAGTGTTGCCGCCGGGGTCAGACGTGGTCTCAGTGCTTAACGTCTTGGCGGCAGCTGATTTTGTACCAATAACTCATCATTACTTACAATAAAGATGACACGACAGTGTATTCTCTCGCTCGAACGCACAGCACGCAACGTCGCGACGCACGGCACGTCCCATAAGGCGAATGATTCACCATACGCATCTCAACATAGTGCCTATCCCTCATGTGCCGTTACCGCCCTCACGGCTAACCTACAAACCAATCCTAGGCGGCTTACGTGACTACGAGGCACAACAGAGGCTATAACCCACCTATAACAGTTGCGGCAGTCAATTCGGTGATTCTTTGGTTCTGTGTTGCCTTTTTATCGTGTGTGTGTTTTTCTGGTCGAAGCCACGGGAGACCGTGGCCGATTGCTGCTACTGTGCCGCTTAACATTGGCTTGCAACTAGTTTCGTCGTCTCCCACGATTGAACTTGCTCCGCCCAGCGGACGCCTGCTGGCGTGTGCTCTCTGTGCGGCAGCCACGCCGCCCTCCGTCTTGCTAGCTTCTCATTTGTTGTTCGCCTTCCTTCCACGGCCGTGCTGAGAATCCTGCAGGCTTCCTCAGAGCGTCTCCTAGGCGTGCCGTTCCCGCGTTCGTTCCATTCCTGTCCCACGACCGTCGGTCACCGGCTATGCGCGCCCCTGGCCCTATCTAGTACTTCGTTAAGGTGACGTGATTTGGCGAGTGTTCCTGTTAGTAAGGTTATTTTGTGATATTTTTTTGTCATATTCATTATATACTCAACGCAACATTTTGGTGGGTATTTTTCTGTAGCCAGTGGCGTTTATTATTGTTGATCTCGGTTACTTTTGTGATGTGGCTGTTTTGTGTGATTTTTTTGTGGTGTAGATTCGCGTCTCAAGTGTCTTTGTGTTCGATGAATACTTGTCTACGTCCATTTTCATTTTGTCATGCGTATTTGTGCCTCGGCTGTCGTCAGCTCCCTTCAGCTGTTGTTCGCTGTGATTGGCCACCGCGATTCCAGTAACACTTGTTTATCCCTCCCCGCCCTTCTCTTTGGCTGCGAGACAATCCCTGACGCGGCTACTCTCTTGTGCCGCACGAGCGCGCCCAGAGTGACCTGCACGCGGCAGCCGCCGCCTCCGCCCTCCTTGCCCTGACCTTCCCACTAGGTCAAGTTCGTCCCACGTGGTCTGCCCCACCGACGCCACACCTTCAGGCCCACCGCCTGACTCCTCTCTCCTCTCTTACCCCGCGCCGCTGTTCGCAGCTCTCCTTCTTCTCGAATCGCTTGGGAGGGCGTCCCATCAGCCCACGATGTCCTCCAGGTGACTGCTGGATACTATATGACTTTCTGGGGCAGTTACGTGAGGTGTGTTTTTCCAGACGCCTGGCCATTCTGTGGGCTTCGTCGGCAGGCTTGTAAATATTGTAAAGTGTATTTAGATTTAGGTATAGGTTTTATTTATTTTCATTTGTTATAATAGTATATATATATATACTGAGTATATAGTATATATATATAATGATATAGTATATACTATACTAAAATCATCATATATATATATAGTATAATATACTAGTAGGTACTAGTATCTATATATACTATATGTCTAATATGGTAAGTATTACTAATATAATTATATTCTCTATATATATCTATCTCATATATAATATATATCCGATTCTTATATATATAAGTATATATTATATTATCTTACGCTCGGTTCTATATTATTATATGATAGATGATATGATATAGTTATATCTCTCTCATATATCTATATCTCGTATTATTTTTTATTGCAGGGTCTTTCACGCTCACTTTTCCGTTTTTTTTCTGTGTTCATAACTGTTTTTGCTGTGTTTTCTTTTCTTTCTCCATGACACCTCCCATTGGAGCCTTTCCCTCTGTTGGCTTGGTGAGCGCTTTGTGACTCCCTATCCGTCACCCATTACTCTTCTTTTCATTATCTCTTCCATTTTCGGGCTCCTTGTGCCGTTCCCGTTTTCGTCCCTCCCGAATGGGCTTACGCTACTCCCTCTACATAGTTTCGCCTGGCTACTCTGGTGCGGTGGAGGTGCGGGGGTATATCTTGTATATACTAGGCGTTTCTGGTGTTGTGCCGTGGTGTCTACGAGGACGCTGATTTCGTGCATGTTGGATTCACGCACTGTTGTTCTCTTTCGGTTGTGCAGTTCAGGAACTCCCATTCAGGGGGGAGGGGGAAGCTTATGGCCCCTAATGATCCTGAGTTGCATGACCCCGACAGGTGGCTGCACATCATTTACTCCAACGCATTAAAATTCTACACCAGGACGCGCCCTTGTGCAAAGACGTTTTTCTGGGGAGAGATCGCTTCCTTTTCGGTCGGCTCAATTTGCGTGGATTATGCGATACTAGTTAATGGGCAGTAATTCAATCTTGGATGTTGGATCGCGACCAAATTGCTATGTGCGTAGCTCAGCTTGTACCAGATCCGACGGCAAGGATGATGTTTGGCGAAATGTTTTTCAGCCTGGCCTTACTAAATAACAGTTTGGATGAGTTCAGTTGGACATGTTCTTCAGGCTTTTGGTTCAGGTCAGCATCGTGGTGGTTGCTAATGGGTATTTCAGCATGAAACTGACTCTCTCACTCATCGTCTTTGCTACGGCTGATCATTTTTATTTGGCGGTCAGCTCTTGGCTGGCGCAATAGGCTGATTGACGCTGTAATCATTCGTCTGGCTAAAGCTGATTGGTTCAATAGAGCGACCGCCTATATCTTGGTCAAGGACCTTTCGCGTAAATGCTAGAATAATGCTCATGTTTGTTGCTCATTTACTCCTGAACGTCGCCGCAGTTGCTCTCCTCCATTGATTTTACTGGCGAAGGGGACAGACTAGCTAGAGTCCGCTCTATCCATTGAATAAGGGCGTATTGCAAGAAAGTTCTCTATAGGTGTCCTCTCCGGCGGCGCGTCGCTTCATCGACACCCCGCCTCGGGCGCTGTATGTATAAAACAATGCTGTTGGTTTCTTCACTGCTTCCCCCGCTCCCTTGTCTGTGTTCTTTGCTCGAGGAGGCAGGCCATACCTCACAGCGTTGTTTCACGGCGTTAGCTACAAGTTGCTCGCAAGCTCTCTGCGCCCAGCAGGGCTCGTTCCCTTCCCCCTATCCTCTCATTCTCCGGCGACAACACTGCAGCTCGCTCTTACTCAGATCGGCCGCTACGCGCCTCCTCCATTGGCTATCGCCTCGCGCCGAGGTCGGCAGCCTTTCGCTCTTTAATATAACGTAGGTGGTTCTCAGACTTCCTCGTTCTGTCACGTTCACGGTTTGGTGGCCACGTTTCAGATGTAGGCTTCCCGCTTCTCACATATGGCGTGACAGACAGTGCTTGCACAGTGCACTCTTCACTTTGGGCGCTCGTCGGGGGAAGTTTCTGCGCCACAGGCCTGCCGGACCGGGGATTAGCTAATGCTCGACAGCTGTTGCGGCGACCCCCTCACCGGCTGTATTCTCCGTCATTCTCGGGGGACTATGTCACAGTCTGTGGGCAGTTCTGTCGTCGCCGCTTGCTCCCAGGGCACCCTCTCTTGACGATGCAATGCAAACAGTTAGGTAAGGTCGCTGTCTGTCTTTGGGGTAGGGAGACAGGTCTTACGTTACATGTTTTATCTGCAGTCTGCATTTCAAAGTAATCACAAATAGTTTTCCTGATGTTTGGTTTTCACCTCTCCCGCTTCGCATTTTCATCCTTTCTGGCGTTGAAGGTTCTGCTCATGACGTTTTGGGGTTGTATCGCTCCCAGTTCAGTCTTGCTGGAGTCATCTTGCTTCGGCATGGTCGCGGATTTCTATATGTAGTGGCGTGGTTTTGGGCGTTAGATGTCCCTTGCCATGGTTGCTTGGTCTTGGCTCGCTTACGCGGCATGGTATTGATATAGTTACATCCAAGTTAGAAGGTCGCTCTTTCGTTCTGCGTTTTCTTTCCCCTGCATGACTGAAGCGGCACGGCTTGGGGATGCTTCGTGGGCTCCATCTCCTCCTTGGCATGCTAGGCGGACCATCTGGATAGCGGAGGGCCGCCTCCTTGCTTAGCAATGGTTCGCCTCAGTCGCTGAGTCGGATGATCTTACGCGTGTTTCTGCAGCAATGCCTTAGCGTTTCAGCTATTTTTAGTGTTTATTCACCAAATCGTTTTCATTCTTCGCCTACGGCTGTTACTTGAATTTACGTGTCCCTGAGCTCCTATTAGGCTCGGGATGTTTTGCTAAGTGAAACATGCGGGCATACAATCGCCTTGGCCTCGAGTCTACTCTATGTACCGTGGCTTGTGTTTTGTGGCGCCCTGGTCATATCCAGCTGTCGCTTGTTCTCAGATACGGGTAGGCATCAATTACAGGTAAATGGCTACTTTCAGGAGCAGATTTCAGGTTTAGCGATTATATCGTGTTTCAGGACAAGCAAGAACACCCTACTTCCTGTGCTTCTAAAAAAATTTCGGCGCTTGCAGAATGAGTCTGTCTCAGGCTTCAGCAGGCTTGAACATTGTTGCTTCTTTAAGCCTTTTGTTACGTGTTATTGAGCTATCCTTGATGGCAAAGCTGACTCGCTTCAAAAGACTCCTTGGCACTTTAGCCGGTATACGCGCTGGCCTGATGAGGCGTTTAGGAGTTACTGATCATAGCGTCTCAGCTCTCTCGGGAGCGGTTCGTCTATGAGCACTTAGCCAGGCCTGATAGCAAATCCTTGTGTATTATGCACCTTCCTACAGGTTGGGCCTCATAGCCAAAGAGCTATAGTTATGGCATGATATCACAGACATGTGCGAGCAAGGTGTTAACTTGCATGAATCCCATCTCGTTTTGAAACTCGCACTTTGTTCGCTCGTGACTAAAGAAGAGCGCTCATTGGCGACTGTCATCATTGACTTTCTCGGGTCAATGATGTAAACGGTTTCGGATCATTATCCTCTGCGCTCTCTTAAGTGTACGCTTTCAAGTACTAAAGGCATTGACTTGTATATAACACCTATTTTGCTCTAGCGCTTGGAGGACCTATTGTTTCAGGCTATTGGCTAAGTGCATCCTGACGAGGCCTCCTCGTGAAGTCACTGCATTCTCTCCCGTCGCGGGGTGCATTAACGAATGGTTACGTATGGGCCCTTTGGATTGAAAAATGCTCCCTCATGACCTTTCAAAGGATGATCAAGTCCTTGTTTTCATAGGGCATGCTAAGGTAAAAGTGTTGTTCGCTTGTGTTTGGGCGATATAATTCTCGTTAGCAAAGATATGGCGACTCAGTTCTCTCAACTCAAGTCAAAGGCAGTGTTCGGAAAACTGGCAAATGGCAGTTCTCAAGTAGCAACTTGCAAGTGTGATGTTCTTAATCTCGAATCCGTTCCTTGGTGCACCCTAGTCTGTGAGATCGTGATGGTATTTCACACGGGGACATCTGAAAGTTAGAGGCGGTGAAAATTTCGCCTACGCCATAATTCTACGGATAGAATGTACGCTCTTTTCTTGGTCTTCGCGGCTACTTATCGCTCCTTCATCAAAAGGTTTTGTTCGGGGGGGCGGTAGGGGGGTCGTCCCCTTTATAACAGACTCTTGAAGAGAATGCTCGTTTTTCATGGAGCCCAGCGCAAGAACAAGTAGTTTCAATGCTTTTCAAGCGTGCCTTATGCATGTTCCGTTGAAAGGTAATTTCCAGATTTTGTCTGAGGCCATTCGTTCTCTGGGCACGGACGCATCTGCTCTAGGCTCTTGGTGGCTGTTCTTATGGGCATGTCGTTGGCTTCTATTCATGAGGCTTGAGGAGATTGGTTGCCTCAAGTAGCAGCTTCATTAAACGTGTGCCTCCAACAGTGCTACTAGAAAGTTACACCACACTACATTATCTAGCCGGGCACGAAAACGTCTTCCTAGCGACTTTACGTCGCTCGAGGGCGCCACGCGCATACCCTTGGTCTCGTGGAGTTATTATGGTCTAAAGACTCTAGTTGGCAGCGTCTTTTAAATTCAGCGGGCCGCAGGTCGTGACAAACTGCAGCCTCGAAGAGCGGAGGTCATCTACCCAACGCACAAGCGTACTCAGCCTGTCATCTATTGAAGTTGGTGAACAGTCAGGCGAACTACCACCCTGAATCGCCATTCGAAGCTCCGCTATTTACTGTCCTTATCTAGTGGTTGATAAAGTGTTTTTGTTTCTCTTCATGTCACAATGCAGTATCTTAGATCCTCTTCAAACACCACACAAAGTTGTTCATGGGTTGATGAGCCTCAGAGCAACTCATGCTCCTGCGTCTTCCTGATCCGTGACCGTTAAGCGAGTCTGCCGTGTCCGCGCTTGATCGCAATGACGTCTGGCCTGATCTCGCATACCTCTGACTACATCGGCAAAAGACTTCAGATGCGGCTAACCGTCACTAGTTCTCAATCCTTTATTTTTGCCCTATCCTGCGCATACACCGCTTCCTTTTTAATATTAATTATCATTAGTTTTTGTACTTGTTTTGGAGTGCTGCTAGGGCTCACACAGCTCCGGCAGTCGGCTGACTTCTTGCCACGCTCACTCTTACACATTTTGTTTTCTCTTCTTTCTTTGTGTGTAGATTAGTTATTTTATTTTACCATTTCATAATCCTGTGTTTTGGGGGTAGTCATATTGCATGTCATAGGCACTCTGTTTTGTCTGTTTATGCTTTGTTGCTATTTTTGGGGGGGATTGCATTGTGAGAAATTAGGATTAAATTATATTTTTGTGGCATACATTATCTGTGTATTATGCTCTTTTCCAATATTTTGCACTTGGAATCATTTATTCCTTGTAATATCGGTGGGCCTGGCCTTTTCAGTAGGTCCGTGAGGGCTACGGCCGGTAGGTGACCGAGCAGATTGTATTAGGCAACTATTTATACTTTAAGTTTGGCAGCCTCTATGTTTGTAGCATATGTAGTGGACGGCGTCTAGGGGCGGCGCCCACTTGCGGACTGAAGGTGAGCGCGTGGGTCAGCCCGACCTAGGTCATTAGAAGTAGTTCTCTAAAGTGTTAGCCATGCGCCGGGTCAGACGGTGGTCCAGTGCTGCGTCTTGGCTGGCAGCTTGATTTTGTAGGCCAATAACTCATCTATTAATTACATATAAGAGATTCCAAACACAAGTGTATTCTTCCTCCGAACACCACACGCACACGTTACAACGACGCAGACGTCCGTATAAAGGCCGTGATTCACGCGAACCACTCAAACACGTGGCCTTGCCACCGCTCGGCCTATACCGCCACGCTACCTACACCATCCCTAGCCAACTGTGACTACATGAGCAACAAGCTATAGAGCCCACCATAACATGGCGCTTTCTGATAGGCTAGCAGTCATCAGTTGCCCAGCTCCGTTCAATCCACTGGCGGTTGTTCACTTTCCTAAGTAGGACACAGTCACTTTAATGCCCCCTGCATGCAGTGAACTCCGCTGGTAGCATAAATCGATGTAATCACTGAACTATCAGGGGGCCCGTTACTGTAACCACAGCCCGTCAGCGATTGGGGTCAAAGAGTTGTTGTAGTGACCGTTTAAAAGTCACGGGGGCTGTCTGAGACGGTGTGGGAGGGGGTTGTGTAGACGTGACTCGCAATCGTTGCCAAATGAGAGTAAGCATCAGCAGGCCCGCGAGATAAATTATTTTTTTTCCGATGATAAAATTGTCAGGTGACAACCGGGGTATTTGATATGAAATATTTATCGAGTGGCATTTTAAATATCTCTATTGTATTTGGAGTTTAGCTACGTCTGAGGGGCGCAGCTTCCATAATTTTTTGATTTTTACACTCGGTAGGACTACGGTTTGTGAAGAAGATACTTGGCCTCGTTCGTGAAAACAAGCCGTTTCCTGATTATTTTAAATCCCTGTTTCTAGTAGTTGAGTTTGACCAGTCTAACGTGAAAAGATTTTCTGTGATTACTTTCGTAAATCCTTTGAAGATGTTAAAGACTTCGATGAGGTCACTCTTATCCTTCGTTTTATTAATGGAAATAAGTTAAGTTCTTTGAGCCGATTTTCGTACGATTTGTTACGCAATCTAGGTATCATTTTGGTTACTCTGCGCTGTATTTTTTCTAGTTTATATATGTGCTTTTTATAATAAAGTGACCAGAACTGCACACTGTATTCAAGATGGGGTCAAACAAGCGAGTTAAAAAGAGATAGTATCACATTTTCAGATTTGAAACTGAAAGTTCGTCCAATAAAGCAAACCAATTTATTTGCAGTTTTTACTACCTCTATAATTTGGTCATTCGGTTTGAGGTATTTTGAGATTATAACGCCTATTTTTCTTTCTTTATCAACACTTGTTAGTTGGAAATCGTTCATCACGTAACTTTCATGAGGGTTGTTATTACCAATATGTAATACATGACATTTGTCAAGGTTGAAATTAATTTGCCATGTTTTCGACCATTCTGTTAGCGTGTTGAGGTCGTTTTGTATGAGTTGACGCTGAGATTTTGTAGAGGCTGTGTTTGTGATTTTCGTGTCATCCGCAAATTTCGATATCCTGCATGTGATTCCCTCGTCAATGTCATTTATATATATATTAAGAACAGGATAGGTCCGAGAACTGATCCTTGAGGAACGCCACTATTTACACTGGTCCAGTCAGAAGAATTACCATTTATTACCACCCTTTGTTTACGATTTGACAGCCAGTTTTCTATCCAATTCGAAAGACTGCCTGTTTTACCATGAGCTTTTACTTTGCTAATGACACGCTTATGTGAAACTTTGTCGAACGCTTTTTGAAAACCGAGGTGAACTACGTCTACTGCCCTCGTGTTGTCGTACATTTTGAATACACTATTGTAAAAATCAAATAAGTTTGAGAGGCATGAGCGTTTATTCATGAATCCATGCTGCGAATCCTTAATTATGTCATTTTCTTTTAAGAACTTAACGATTTTGTCTCTTATGATGGATTCCAGTAATTTTCCAACAACTGATGTTAAACTGGTTGGGCGATAGTTTCCGGGCTGCGACTTGCTTCCTTTTTTAAATATGGGTGTGACATTAGCTAGTTTCCATTCGCACGGTACATTTACGGTGAGTAAAGACTTATTAAATAAGATGGAATGTGGTTTTGCTATTTAGTTCTTTCCTTCTTTTGATATGCGTGGCGAAATTTTGTCCGGACCAGGACTTTTGTTCATTTTCATGTTATCTATCTCGAGCAAAATGTCACATTCCTGTAAGGTTAATGAGCTGAGGCAAGTACCTTTGTTCTGGGTTTTCGGGATGGGTTGATTTTGCGTGGTGTTTTCTACTGTGAAGACTGATGCCAAAAAGTTATTGAGGAGTATCCACCATAGTCACTTAATTTTCTGTGTGTGCGCCATTTGCCATTTCCAACGTATGGTTGACGTCAATACTTCTTTTTTTTAACATAGCTGTATAATTCTTTCGGGTTAGATTTGCTCATTTCGGCAATACGTACTTCAAATTTTGTCTTGCTCTGCTTAATAAGTTTTTTTCGTATTTCGTCTAATTCTGTCGTGTTCGAGTTTGTCGTTCTGTCATTCTGTGTTTCTTTGTGTTTTTAATATGCATGCTTTTTAGTTGCGAGGTTGTCTTTGATTTCGCGGGTCCACCATTTCGGTTTAACATTTTGAAAAGATCGCCTATATCGTATCGGTATTGAGGATTGTATTCCTAAGTTAAGCTTACCAGTGAATTCATGCCATGCTACATTTATGTCGTTACTTTCTGAGATAACATTCCAATCGGTGTTCTTTAAGATTCTTTTTAGTTTTCTGAAGTCTGCCCTTCGATAATCAAGAACTTTTTCTTTACTTTCGACTTCGCTTGTCTTACTGATGTTAATACTGAAAGTAATCACCCGGTGGTCACTGCTACTGAATTCAGATCCGACGTTAACGTTACTGACAAGATTTTCGTTAGTTGTGAAAATAAGATATAGAATATTATCGCCTCTCGTTGGTTGATCCACGTGTTGGTATAAAGCACTTTCTTAAAGATTTGAATAGAGAGTGTGCCCCGAATGTGTTGTCAGTGAGGCGCCCCTACTGGTTACGGGAATATTAAAATTACCGAATATTACGCTTTCGTTTTGAGAGCTAATTTCCGCTATTAGTTCATAGAGTTCTTCGTCAATTGTACTTGTTTGAGCTGGAGGTCGATAAACAAGGCCAATTACTACTTTTTGCGAATGACGATTTAGTTGAACGAAAATTACATTACTGTTATCAGTTTCGTGTTTAGATACTACAAGGGGATGAAGGCAGGACTTTATATATAACAATACACCTCCTCCTGCCCTTCGAAGTCTTTCTAAACTTAATAAGTTATACCCCGACATCGCAAATTCAGCCAAAAAATCTCTATTGATCGTATCTATCCATGACTCGGAAACTCCGATGATGTCGTATTTTTCTGAATAAACAAGTTTCCCTAAATTTTGAAACTTGTTACGTATACTACGGGCATTAAAGTAACAAGCTTTAATATCGGGATGAGTAGTTGGGGCTTTGCGGGAACTAGATTTTGGGGCTTTGTGGGAACGATAACTTACATTACGGGAACGAGAGCTTAAGTTGTTGTCGGAACCTCTACCTGCTGGGAGTTGCCTGACGGGCAAGATAAGGCCTGAAGGGCAAATAACTTAAACAATGGGAACTCACTATTCTCTGACAAATGATATGCTAAGAATATTGATACCACAATTAAAATGTAAGCAATAAGCATTTGAATTGTACATACCTTACTGATGCTCATCTCCTTCAGCTTCAGGTAACCTGCTTCATTGACATCTGCCGTTTTGTTATGTGCATACATTTGACACAAACTCCGACACAGTATCGAGGTCGGTGATGCTAAATGTGTCACCCAAACAGACGAACAAATTCAGGAATATACC
The DNA here is from genome assembly GCA_016584305.1 of Chionoecetes opilio. Taxonomy (NCBI): domain Eukaryota; kingdom Metazoa; phylum Arthropoda; class Malacostraca; order Decapoda; family Majidae; genus Chionoecetes; species Chionoecetes opilio. The sequence continues at coordinate 257,277 of JACEEZ010002337.1, forward strand.
AGTGTTGTCATCTTCGATTATTTTTAGCGGCTTCACCTTGCCTTTCCTGAAATTGTATTTAGAAATAATTAATCTATTGTTAAGGATTCAGAGTTCTTTTAATATAGAATTTAATAATATATATATTTTATATATATATATATATATATTATATATATATATTATATATATATAATTTTATATATATATATAATATATATATATATATATATAGTATATTATATATTATCTATATATATAATATATTTGGGAAAAAGTATGAAAATTAATTTTTTCGAAAAATAATGATAAACTCCTTTTAAATAAGACTGCAATATAACAATTAAAATAAAGAAAGGCTCCATTAACACATCTGTAAAATGCGGATATGAAGTCGCAACCAATGAAGGCATGGTACGCACGTATTGCTGTTGATAGTCCTGGCTTGAGATGTCCGAGACCTTGAACAATGCTGTTGACATCAATGTACCTCCTGTTGTTTCCTATTCCATAGTCCATGATGACACGTTCCTCTGGCCGGCGTTGTCCAATTGAACCAATTAATATAACCAACACATCAGTGTCTGATGCCCTTACTACAACATCACCAGTGACACTTGCAGCATGGAATGCTATCAGAGTGTTTGCTTCTTCAGGGTTACCTTGGAGAAAACTTTGTTGGGTCACAGTGACGGTCTGGTGTTCATCGTCTGGTACATACTTGTAGCATTCACCTTCATATGATGCAGAGACTACTTTACCTGCCATTATGCTATAGTAATGATTTTTCTACCACTCATGTACAAAGAACTTTGAAAGTTCGTTCTTGAAGTTGACATTGTTCAACAACTTCTGACCACTCTGGCGTATTGTTTGTTCAGGCCCTTTTATGAAGTATGTCATATCTACAGAACCACGCAGTTTCCTCTCGCTATCTTTGATGGAATTTTCGATGTACTTATCCAGGCACAAGTGAACCTCAGTTATGCTTCCTGAACAAACCGTTGAAAAAACTGTCCTTGCAATGGAAGCGAAGGATGCACCAGAATTTGTGTATGATAGAACAGAATGAAGAACAAGTCTCCCATCATAAATGGTTACATATGTCTTCGGTAGCTCCACTTCAGTGATTTTTGTATCCTGAAAAGTTTCCAACTTCTTCAACAAAGCTGACTTGTCTGACTTTACACGTGTTCC
>JACEEZ010002338.1:0-15000 GCA_016584305.1 Chionoecetes opilio
CCTCTCTCTCTCCTCATCTCTCTTCTCTCTCTCTCTCTCTCTCTCTCTCTTCTCTCTCTCTCTCTCTCTCTCTCTCTACTCCTTATCCTCTCTCTCTTCTCTCTCTCTCATTCTCTTTCTTTTTCCTATCTTTTCTCCTCTCTTCTTCTCTCTCTTTATATGTCTTCTCTATCCTTTCTCCCATTTTCCCTCTTCCCATTCTCTTTTTATTCTCTCTTATTCTCTCTCTCTCTCTCTCTCTCTCTCTCTCTCTCTCTCTCTCTCTCTCTCTCTCTCTCTCTCTCTCTCTCTCTCTTCTCTCTCTCTCTCTCTCTCTCTCTCTCTTCTCTCTCTCTCTCTCTCTCTCTCTCTCTCTCTCTCTCTCTCTTCTCTCTCTCTCTCTCTCTCTCTCTTCTCTCTCTCTCTCTCTCTCTCTCTCTCTCTCTCTCTCTCTCTCTCTCTCTCTCTCTCTCTCTCTCTCTCTCTCTCTCTCTCCTCTCTCTCTCTCTTCTCTCTCTCTCTCCTCTCCTCTCCTCTCTCTCTCTTTCTCTCTCTCTCTCTGACGACATTTTATTGATAAACTTGCGGTCAAGTCGGCTTGAGAAGGGAACACTTGATGACGGTTTGTCCGGTTTGTCCTAGGGGACAAGTTGGACAAGGGACAAGATGACTTCATTACGGTATGACCTGATACCCAATTGACTTGTGTTTTTATGACATGGGACGCAAATGTCTTGTGGGTCAAATGATTTCATTCACAATCGCCTCAGTACCATATGACATGTAACCGAGACGTTTATGCCCGAAGACCGTATGCCTCGTCTGGCTCAAGCCAAACGAGGCAGCCTGGCTTCTCCTCCATCCCTCTCCCCTCTTCTAGCTATTGAATCTGAAGGTGTATGACCCCAGAAGCGGATTGGCCACAGGACACACCGGGCTCTGTCCCGGACGGTCAATGGATCGGAGGGCTACCGGCGCCGGGGCCGGACTCGAGTACGCTTGACGAACAAGTGGCTATCGGGATTAGAGCTTGTTTATATTATTGGTACGAAATCATAAGTACAATATTTTATGAGGTAATTTATAAGAGAGAGAGATAGAGAGATCAGCTGTTCTAGCATGGGTATATATTATAATATAACTCCAATTAATTCTAGCGCATTTATTGGAGATCCTTGACGTTGAGACAGCTACCTTGGCCTCAAAATCCTTCTTTTGGCACCTGATCCACAACAAACTGTACAGTTTCATGGCACCACGGGCCACACACCTCAGTGTAATGTTTTTTGTACAGCACAAAGGACTAGCCAAGGACAACAAAAGGTTCGCTTAGTTACTAGTGCCTATAAAGAATACTGTAAGAGAATATAGAAAGGGGGGTGAGCCAATTTAGTTTGGGAGGTGTCTTGTTACTCTTTTCTTGAAAAAAAAATTGTCGTCGGAAGGTGGAAGAACAGAAACAGAAAGAGTGTTCAAGAATTTACCAGTGAAGGGCATGGAAGAGTGAAGATACTTGTTAACTTTTGCACTGGAAGATGGACAGGTAGGGATGAAAATGAGTAGAAAGTCTTGTTCCGCGAGGCCGCGGGAGGGGGGGAGGCATGCAGTTAGCAAGTTCAGAAGAGCAGTGAGCATGAAAATAACGATAGAAGATAGCAAGAGAAGCAACATTGCGGCAATGACTTAAAGATTGAAGACAGTCAGTCAGAGGAGGGGAGTTGATGAGACGAAAAACTTCTGATTCTACCCTGTTGAGGAAAGCTGTATGAGTGGATCCTCCCCAAACATGTGAGACATACTCCATACATGGGTGGATACAGAGACTGTACAGAGCAAGCAACTGGGAGGGAGAAAAAATTGGACGCAGACGTCAGAGGTCACCTAACTTCTTAAAAGTTGTTTTAGCAAGAGATGAGATGTGAGATTTCCAGTTCAATTTTTTTGTAAAGGATAGTCCATGGATGTTCATTGTAGAAGAAGAAGACCGTTGAGTGTCATTGAAGAAGAAGGTATAGTTATGTGGTAGGTTTTGTCGAGTAGATAGTTGAAGAAATTGGGTTTTTGAGTCATCGAACAAAAGAAGCTAGGTTTGCTTTGTCCCAATCAGAATTTATAGAAAGGTCAGAAGTTAGGATCTCCGTGGCATCTCTCCGTGAGTCACTTAGTTCCTGTTGCGTTGGACGCTTAATGAACGACGTTGAAAAATGCAGGGTGGAATCATCAACGAAGGAGTGGATGATAAGGCATTGTGTTAGACTTAGAAGATCATTAATGAATAATAGAAAGAGTGATTGATAGGACAGAACCCTGAAGAACACCACTATTAAAGAAAATTAGGGAAAAAATAATGCCGTCTAAAGAACTGAAATAGAAACTACTAGAAAGGAAAAACTGAAGAAAAAGGGGAAATACAAGGATAAAACCCGAATAATGTATTTAAACTTAAAGTAGTCTTTTCCCCCCCTTTTCATCATTCCTGATTTAATGCAATCAATCATACCCATTAACGATATATAAAACAATACGTCTCATTTTTTTGCACCCAGTCACCGCTTTTAAAAAATCCCAATAAAATCTGAAAAACCCCCGAGTTCTAAAAATATCCAGACGAGGGGCCCCAAACCAAAGATGGGGCTCGGTGACGTAGGAATGGGGGAAAAGCTCCCCCGCCCGCAGATTCAGAGGGATGAAAACCAGGAGATATTATATTACTTGAAGATTTTTGGGGTTTCTGATTGTTTATTTTGCGATATCCCGATTCATGCACCCTTTTAGGGGGTGCAGCAGACAGCTGTGCTTTCGAGAGAATTTTTTCACAAGTTTCCTACGATACCAAAAACGTTAATGAGGAAAGGTTTTTTGTGCGGGGGACAAGTCAAATTTAAAGGGAATTGACATTTGCAAGGTTTTGTAGTGACCCTTTTCCACGGATTGCTACACAACGGTGAAAGTGTCTATGGGGAAGTAGCGAAATTGGATTGAAGGATAAGTTCGCCCCGACAACTACCCGGGGGCACCTGCCCACTCTTGCTTCCCAAAAAAAAGCTAAGAACTTCCCCCCGCCCCGGGCCCCTTCCCAAAGTTGCCGACTCCGGGGGGCATGGTTGGGGGACGTCGAGGTACTCCGCACTTCCCCGTCCACCAGCCCATGCTCACAACTAGACCCCCCCTCCAAAACGCCTGATCTGCGTCGGAAGCGGGAAGAAATTTAAAGTAAGCCTGTCAAGAGTATTACATATCATACTCTCTTTGCTAGCTTTCCTTGGGTTGGAAAAATTCAGACCTTTTCCACCTTATTAGTGGGTTTTTTTAGGGAAAAATTATAGTGTTTCCCAACTCCCCACTTCCCCCAAAAAAAATTTGGGGATCTGGGGAAGGGGATTTTCGGGTGGAAAACAAATTTTCATCGGCAACACGAAATTTAGAGTTGGAGGGGAAAAATTTTCCCTAATCTAGGGTAATTTCCTTATATCTGAGAATTTGCCAAACCCAAAAATTTAACCTAACCTAACCTACCAGGGGGGCTTGCCCCCACCGATATTGGCCCGATAACCTAACCAAACCCAAATTAAACCAACCAAACCCTAACCAACCAATCTACCTACCCAACCAAAAAAAACCTCCCCCAAACCTAAAAAAATATAACCAAACCCTCCTAGCGGGGGGTTGGGGGGTTCTCGACACTTGGTCATCATTCTGTGGGGATCGGCAGTACACACATTTTTGACTCGAAAAATCAAAAATTTTTTCCCTTTTTTCTATGAATTTTTTAAAACACCCCAAATTTAAAAAATATGTGTTTGCGAGCTTTTTTTTGTACCCCCCCCAAAATTTCCCGCATTCCCCAGGCCCCCAACTTGTTTTGTGGGAGGGGGGGAGTATGGGCAAACACTAAAAATTCCCTTTTTTTAGTTCTACTGCAGTTCAATGCATTCGGCACGTAGTTAAAAACTCCTCAACTTTCGTCTGATTATTTGCGTGACCTGGAATTTGTTGCCGTTTAATTCTGGTAAAATTTAGAGCCCTTTCCCGTCCTTTTATTATTATTTTATTTTTCACCCAAAGGGGCCTTTCACTACCCCTTCAGATACTTTACAGAAATTATAAAGTGAGGGGGGGATCCCCCCTTTCAACCCCCCCCCTGGCCCCCAAAAAAATTTACAAACCTTACCAAACTTCCCAAAAGCTCCGATCTAATTCTAATTGCGGGAAAAAAAAAAAATTTTACCGGGTTTGGGTTAGGATAAAGGTTGGGTTAGTCTTTATTTTTTTGGAATGTCTGCTGGAGGTTATTAGTGGGTTGGGGTTATTATAGTGAGGTTAGTTAGTCTTTAAACCCAATTTAATTTTGAGGGGCCGGGGGGGTCGTTATTGGGGGAGGGGCATCTCCCCCCCCTTTAAAAATTTTTAGGGTATTAGGGATCTTGGGGGTGGGGAAGAAAAAAAAGTATTATTTTACACTAGGGACCAAAATTTCCCCTACAGAATTGGGAGTGTGGTTGGGTTCTTTTTTCCCTTATTAATTTTAAGAAACAATTCTCTAAATGAGCTTCCGTCAAAAATATTATTTTTGGAGATATAAATCTTTATTGGGGGGAAAAGGCAAGTGTTTAGGGCACTTTTCCCCAAAACTCTTATGGGGATGGGGTTTTCTGAGTGAAGAGTTTGGCTGTAGTTTTGAAACTAACCATAGGATTTTCTAAAAAAATCCCCGCTTTGGATTCCCACAAAAAGTTTTCAATGGTTCATAGAAACCTCATAAACCCAAACCCGTAAGCTTACCGATTTTTTAAAGAGTAAACGTGTCATAGTAATATCCTTAGTTTCACTCTTCCCTCTTTGCCTGCACCCCTAAATTTTGTTTCCCTTTGCCGTGGATCCATTTTAGCGAATTTGATTAAATTGGGTTAAAAGGTGGGGGTTGGGTTTGGGGAGTTAAAAGGTTGGGGGTTCGTTATTTAATTTTTATTCTCCTATGCACTGCTCTTTTGAAAACGCTAAAATTTTCCTAATTTCGGCAATTTTTCCAGAAAAATTTGTTAAATGTATATATTGATATATAACCCCAAAAAAAAAACCGGAACATCCCCAAAAAATGGGGAACAAAACCCGCGTGAAAAATTGGAAACTCGTTTCGCAGCGATAATTCCTTTTGGGCGACGTTCCGGGTTAAGCAAAAAAACAGGTCATAAGTTGAGGACGTTATAACTACGTGTCTTTTTTCCTATGGGCAATATTTCATAAACCTTTTTTGAGTTTTTCTAACCCCTAAACACGTCGGAAATGAAAATGACACATGGGGTTTGGGGGGAAAAAACCCCCTCAGTAATTTTTAGGTTGCGTAATCAATGACCGGTTGGTCGAAACTAGCAGGGTTGGGGGCAGTTATGTCAGGAGATATTGGCCTAGGGTGTATTTTTTAAACTGAGCTTTCAGTTTTGTTTTCTCCAGATTTCACAGTTTTCGATACCCCCAAAAAAGTCATTAAAGTGGGGGAGAGATCGCTTTCCCCTCCTCCCTCTAAATCCCCCCCCTTCCCCCACCCCCCCAAAAAAAAAAAGTATTAAAACCTAACCTTCCCAATAAGCTCCTTCCGAGCCCTAAGGCGGGAAAGGACTAGAAGGGTTTTTTATGGTTAAATTTGTTTTTTTTGACACTTTTCAGAAAAAACTTTTTATTCTGATGATTTTGTGTTTTAAAAAAAATTGACCTTTGTTTTTTTTTGTCAACATTTGTTCTTTATTGCCGTTTTTTTAGTAGTTAATTTTACCATAACCATACTTTGGTGCTCATAATTTTACATTTTTTTCTAAATGCCCCCCCACAAAACCTTCACACCAATCGTACCGACTTTGTTGTTTGAATTTTGCAAGATTACCAAATTTTGTATAATCTGGGGCCCTGCATCATATTCGCAAATTTCCAAAAATCTGTTCCCGGGGATTGTGATCTTTGTTTTTTGGTTTAATACCATAGCCATTTTTTTTCTGACTTAAACTGAAACACCCTTTTCTTTTTTATAAAACTGCCCGGTCTGTGGTAGGGGGTGCCGATCCTCCATTTACAAAACCGCACCCTCTCTTTTATGGGCGAGAGGCTTACAAAATTTGGGGGGGGGAAGGCGCTGGTGTTTGTAATATCATGCGGGGCTCCTCAAAGCTGGGGGTGAGGCCATGATCCGCGGTTGCATGTTTTCCCGACCCGTGTGGCAATCGGGATATTCCTCAAAAAGGAAAAGGGGGGGGTCGTCCCCATCTGAAAGGGAAAGGACCGTCAGGACTGCAACAATTACCGCGGTATTACAATGCTCAGCGTGCTAGGCAAGGGCTTGCCCATCTATTGCCCACCTGATCCGCATCATCGTGAAGCATCAGAGCCTCCAAAATTGGGGACCCAACCCCAAAAACCCCCCCCCCCCCCAAAAACCCCCAAAACTTTTAACCTTGTTTTTTCAAAAGGCGTTTCTGGCTCGTTCCTGGGGAACCCGACGGGATTCCGCAAGGGAAAAGTTGAAAATTTTGTCTCAAGAGGCGTGATTGGGGGGGGGTTGAAAGTTTTTTCCCCGTTTTGGTTGGGCGGGTCTCGGGCCCCCATTTTTTAAACTTGTTTGACTGGGATTTTAAGTTTTAGTAAAATGTTGTGGGAAGGAAACCAAACTTCTTTTTTAAATCGTACGGTTCCGGGGGCCTTTGGGGCCCCAGGCCTCACGGGGGAACCTTTGGGACTTTTGGGGTTTGGCAAGAACCCAAAGTGGTTTTGGGGGCCAAATCCCTTTTGGGAACACCGCCCTTTGGGTTCCCCCTGATTTATTATTGCTGAACGGGGGCCTGGGAAAATTTTGGGTCAAAAAAAAATTGCCGGGGGCCAAACCCCTTTTCTGAGGTCCCCCCTTTCTTAAAGACCAATTTTTTTGTGAAACTTGTAACCCCTGTGAACACCGCTTTCCCCCCTTCCCCATGTTTATTTTTTTCTTTAACCCCCCCCTTTAATTTTGCCAAGTGCCATTGACCTCTGGTTTTTTCTGGCACATTCACCTTTTAGGCATTAAATCAACAATCAACAACAATGTCCACTGTTTTTTTCTACAACAGAAATTCCTGTATTATCAATTTTTCAAGAAAATAAAAGTATATTGTTGAGTAATTTTGTTTTGAATACCTACTCATGATTGGCCCATTGACTGGCATTTACCATTTTGGCTCTGTATGTCAGGGAAGGCACCTCCAAACCAAAGGGGGAAGACACACCCCGGAAATCCTGGGCACTGGACACTTAAAATTAGCTTGGGGATGTTGGAGTCCTTCAGCTTTGCTTGACAATTCGTGGTTTGGCAACATCACTTCCCTAGCTGTTGGCATTTGGCAATTTTCCCCACCCACCTGAAGATATAGTGTCGATAACTCAGTGGAAATATACAACATTTTTTGAAGCAAAATCCATAAAAGAACTGAAACTTCTATAACAAAGATAAATATACAAAAATTGTCTAACTTTTAAAAATGTTTTTCATTATTTATGTTTATGTGGCAGAACGGGTTTTTTATGAAGGGAGGGAACCTTAGTTTTTTTATATTTTTAATATTATATTAACATAAATGTTGTTAAAGTCTGTCATGTTGTCAATTTTTGCACCATGTTAAATTCATTCGGTTGTACTTCACATTAAAACTATTTTCTAATTTTTCTCAAATGTTACCAAAAAAAATTATAAATATTTTATAATATATATTATAATAAAAAATATAAAAATTTTTATATTTTATATATTTATATATATTTTATATTATATATATATATATTATATAATATATATATATTATATATATATAAATTGGGGACCTATTGGGAAAAAATTTCTATAGTTTTTTAAAAAAGTACATACTCATGAATGAATTATAACTGGTGCAAAAATGTAGACAACATAAAATTTAAAAACACTTTTTTTAAATATATAATATTATTTATATTAATAATTATATATTATATATAATTATTATTATATATTAAAATAAATATTATATATATTATATAAAATATATAATTTTTTATATTATATATTATATTTTTATTAACATAAATTTGATTAAATGTCTTCTGTTGCTACATTTTTGTTTCCAATTTTATCTGTTAAGTGTGTATAGTGTAACTGTAATCCACTATAGTAAAAATACAGTGGCCCTCATCCCTAGGCCCCTCACTGGTTATTGGAAAAGTGGGGGGAAATTTTCATTGTAAATCGAATAAATTAACATTATTTTTAAAATTTATTAAAGGGTTTTATTCATTCACAAATTTAGACCTTTGCTCCCGCCAGGCATAAACAGGGCTAAAATACGAAAAATTCTGACCCCCGCCCCAAAAGGCCATGGCTGCCTATTCTGTATGTTCTAATACCCCCCACTGATCGGGTCTTGAAATGCCTTAGATCTTCTATGTGGCTCAGAAGTCCCTTAGCCCGCTGCCCAGTGCCCCCCACCATTTAAAAATCCTAGCTACGCCCCTGGCCAGACTGGGGAGACTTGGTTTTGACACCCAATGCGACTGTCTAAGTCTTCTTGTATGGCATCTGCACAAAATCTGTCATCACTCCCCTTTGGGTGTCACACTTTCTGCCTTCCCGCCCGCATTTTCCAACTCATGCTATAGTTAATGCTAGTATGTGGTTTCCGATAATGACGTTTTACTGTAAAGCTCCAAAACTAACCATGATTTTTTGAAGTACCTTCATTGTGATTCCCACACAAAAATTTACCAATTTACCTTACTTACCAATCCGTGTTTTGGAGAAGTGCCAGGTCCTCCTGCTGAACCTGAGGCTCTGCTAACACCTGTTCATCCACCTCGTACTCTGGCTCAAACATATAGGGCTGGGATCCCCTGACTATCTGAGGTTCGTTTTCCTCATATACGCGACCAGCGTCATTTAGTTAGGTCTCAGATTGAGCTTCGTACTCTAATTCTGTCACAGTGACAGATTCACTGTCTGACACTGAAGTACAATCGCTCATCATAACATTTGCCGACAGGTGTTACAGATGTTTACATTGGAGCTCTATCCCTATTCTGACGTCATCAATAACAGTCGTAGCCCTGTTGGAGGGAAGATTTTTTTTTTCGCGCGCTTTTTACAAAAGTCGTATTTTTACGGAAATAAGGCCTGGAAATCAATTATTTTTGGTGGATTAGGTGTTTTGAATGTGCATTCAACATAATTAGGCAAAAAAAAAATGGGTCTGGACGACTACTTTAAGGATTTGTGCCAGACTCTATCAAAAGCTTTTGATATGTCAAGGGCAACAGCAAAACTTTCACCAAAACCCCTAAAGGAGGATGACCAAGATTCAGTTAGGAAAGCTAGAAGCGTGCCATCAGATCACCCATTACGGAAACCGTACTGACGATCAGATTGTGAGCAGATAGATGCTTAGGAATCTTCTTATTAAGTATAGATTCAAAAACGTTAGAAAGGCAGGAAGTCAAAGCTATAGGATGGTAGTTTGAAGGCTTAGAACGGTCACCCTTCTTAGGGACAGGTTGAATGTAAGCAGACTTCCAGCAAGGAAAGGTGGAAGTAGATAGACAGAGCCGGAAAAGTTTGACCAGACAGGGTGCAAGCACAGAAGCCCAGTTTTTGAGAACAATAGGAGGGATTCCGTCAGGACCGTAAGCCTTCCGAGGATCTAGGCCAGAAAGGGCAAATAAAACATCATTACGAAGGATCTTATGGGGACACCACGCATCTGAGGACCAGAATCACTCAATTTTGACATTTTTCATTTTTGTGCTAAAATTGTTCTTTTGGCCTAGAACTAGAACGTAGTATTTTTTTTTTTTTTTTTTTTTCAATGCTACGCCCCCACCCCCCACCCCCCCACCCGCGTCCCATCCTGGATGCCGCATCACCATCATAATTATTGGCAGGTGTATCCAGCTTCTTTCCTGTGAATACAGAAGTGAGGCAAGGGTGCGTCCTTGCCCCATCACTTTTCAACGCTTGTATGGACTGGGTATTGGACAAGGTTGTATATCAAAGTGATTGTGGAGCATCCGTCGGCAACACCAAGATCACTGATCTTGTTTTTGCCGATGATGCAGTAATCTTTGCTGAGTCGCTGGAGGTCCTGGTGATGGCTCTCGAGGCGCTGCACGAGGAGGCAAAGCCTTTGGGACTTGAGGTCTCCTGGCTCAAGACCAAGGTCCAGGTATTTGGAGACTTACTAGATGAAGCAGTACAGTCTGTTCATGCGTGTGGCGAGGACATTGATATCTTGGAAAGTTTTACATACCTTGGTAGCGCAGTCCATAATGACGGCGGGTCACGTCAAGAAGTCTTACGGCGGATTGGCATAGCCCACGGTGTTATGGACTCGCTCAGCGGGAGTATTTGGCGTTGTCGGTACCTGTGCAGGAGGACAAAGATCCGGATCTTCAAGTCGCTTGTGATCCCTGTCTTACTCTATGGTTGTGAGACATGGACACTAAATAGTGACTTGAAGAGACGAATCAATGCCTTTGATAATAAGTGTCTTCGCAGAATCATGGGGTATCGCTGGGATGATTACATGTTAAATCAGCGATTGCACCGTGAGACTGAATCGAGGCCTATTACCTGCATAGTCCGTCAGCGCCAACTTCAGCTATATGGGCATGTGGCACGCTACCCTGAAACCGATCCTTCCCATCGGGTTGTATCTGCAAGACACAATCCGGCGTGGAGGAGGCCAAGGGGGCGCCCACAAAGCTCGTGGCTGGGGCAAGTTGATGTTTCTTGTCGAGAGCTGCTTGGTATGGGAAAGGAGCCTGCATGGGAACTCGCGCATGGTGACCCCCGGGAGTGGCGTCGTAGGGTGGCCGAGGCGACGCGCCCCCCGGCGTATGCCCCCAATGATTGATTGATTGATCATAATTATTTGTAAAATTGTTCCTGTGGCCTAGAACTTTTTGTTGTTGTTGTTTGCCCGTCAGGGTGGCAAGGTTGGTAGAGACGTGAGCTAGCAATGTGCAGCGTCCCTGTGCATTCGGTCAGCGGTTCGAGTCCACCTAGTTCGTGCTGACGTGGCGGCGTTTTGTATAGTCAATAACCTTGTAGTTGGTACTTGCAAAGTGTCTAGATAGGATGAAAATCTTATCTAATCTTGTTGTTGTTTTTTGTGCCTATAGCGCCTGTAGGCAGTGGTGACCCAGGGCTCGGATGGTAGGCTTTGGAGGTTCACTTGAGGGCTGTGATGGTTGGCCCTCGCCCGTGGTGGCGCAGGCCGGATTTTTATAGTGACGCCTGCTCATGCCTCCCCCCTGTGTCCTCCGATGCACTCTCAATCGAAGGTAGAGTTAATGGGCAGGGCATGTGGGTGTTCCTAGGCCACTCGACGGTGCAGCAAGGTTGTGGTTTTTCGTCGAGGATCGAACTCGGGTCACCGAGAACGCCAGTCGGAGACGCTAACCACTCTGCTACCGGCTCCCCTACCGCTACTACAACGTAGTAGCTCTGAAACGCAAATACGAGCCATATTACCCATTCCCTGCCCCCCCCCCCCAATTCTACCCACCCCCCGCGTCCCATCCTGGCGACCGCATCACCATCATAATTATTTGTATATATTGAAAAATAATATTTCCCCATGCAATAGGAATGTCTACGAACGTTTTCTATCACCTCAATACATTAGACAATGGATAGATAAGAAGTTAGACTAAAGTAACTTGATATTCAATAAGATAAGGTATACGCGTTGTTTTCTCATAACACGTTTTTTTTACTTCCACGGCCTACTCCTCCTGCCATTTTTGTAATACAGATCTCAAATTCTGTACACTTTATACTTGCATACATATGTGTAAAATGACGCAGCGGATTTTGATTACAATGACAGGCGGAATTTCTGGAATTTTTCTTATTGAGTGGCATTTTCAACCTTTTTCGGAGTGATAGGAGAATTTCCTTTCGTAACTTTATTTTTTAATGTTTACCGAGTACCCTAAGCTAAATATCTCACAAACAAAGATTTTTTCGATTTTAAGTAGATTTCCATATGACAGCATATAAAAAAATAAAAAAATAAAAATCCAATAGTAATGAAACTTGGTCAGATAATGTAATTATGTCACGAAAACTTTTTCGATTTTGAAAAACACGAATGGAGATAAGATTTTGGCTCTAAAAGCAGCCTGGAAAATTTTGGCATCACCTGTGTGCTGTCCCCTTAATAAAACAGTCAGAGGATGGAGGAGAAGGAGGAATTCATCAACCAGAATGGAATTTTTAGCAAAGGTTTGAGCACAAAGTTCAGCTTTATAAACAGAGACAGCTGTGGAGCCATCCGGGAGAAACATAGGAGGGAAAGATGCTGAAGACACAAATTGTTAAAGATGTTTTTAGCTAGATGCCAGAAGTCACGAGATTAGTTTGATTCAGAAACTGTTGACATGTTTTATGAATGAATGAGTTTATTGGTATGTTGAAAAAAATATTTGGCATGCTTATGGGCAGAAATATAGAGGGCATGAGTTTCAAGAGATGGATGGTTACTGTACCGTCTGTGAGCCGCCTCTCTATATACAGCATGAGAACAAGCAGAGTTAAACCAAAGTGGACGGGCTTTAGGATTAGAGAAAGTGTGTGGAATGTACGCCTCCATGACAGAGACAATGACCTCAGTTATGCGCTCTGCACAAAGAGATGGGTCTCTGACATGGAAGCAATAATTTTATTCCATGGAAAATCAGAGTAATACTGCCTTAGGTCCTCCCACTTAGCTGAGTTGAAATGCCAGAAGCACCTCCGCTTAGGTAGGTCCCGAGGCGGCACCGGAGCGATAGGACAAGTTACAGAAATATAATTGTGATTGGAGGAACCCAACGGAGAGAATAGTTTCACAGAGTAAGCAGAAAGGGTTAGTAGCTAGGAAAAGGTATAGAATGTTGGGCGTGTCTCCGTGGATGGTCAGGAATACAGGTAGAGTGCTGCACCAACTGCTTTAGGTCTTGGAGGATAGAAAAATTGTAGGCTTGTTCACCAAGTTGGACAGTTAAAGAAGATGATACCCAAAGCTGGTGGTGATCATTGAAATCACCAAGTAATGAGTACTGAATGATAAGACTCATGTAAATTCCAAATGAGTGATTATATTATTGGGAAGTATGAGAAATGTGCATATTTATAGTCAAGTGGATTATGTGGCGGGATGATCAGCAGCTGTGTTGATGCCCAGTCCAGTTTGCTGGTTAGAATTGAAATGTTTTGTAAAATGGTTCGTGAATGACTGGGTTTATTGCGTGAATCTAGACTTATTGCTTCAATAGCTTTCCAGACTGTGAAAACGCACTTTCATGCAAGAACTATGGACACAAATTTACAAGTGTGGTGTATAAGATATATTTTTTGGTTTGAATACCGTGTATTCAACATTTTACACTTTACCTATTTGAAATAGAATAAGTAATATTTTTTCATTCAGGGGTACTACATTTTATTCATGACTGAAGTTTGCAAGATAGGGCCGGGGCCGGTAGGTGTCTGTCCCGGGCTGGTTTAGGGTACCTAATCCGCCCCTGATGGCTACAGATACGTAAATTTGCTGGATTATCCAGTCTCTTACATAGATTAATGCATTTGAGTTTTACCCGTTCGTTATTTGGGAAAATATGTAGAGCCACTTTGACACCTGTATTGGGGACAGATTTACATCCGTAGACAGCACAGTGTGAAGGCATGGATGAGGAGAGGGTGGCCCACCGCCACCAGTTAGTACAGCCGACAGTCAGACTCAGCGACTGAGTGATTTCAAAGGAGCGCGGTGAAACTGCCGGGAGTAGATAACGCTCATAGCAAAAGTGCTAATAATTCAATAACATATATAGTTTTCATTATTATGTCGTGTATGCTTGATTTTTAACAAATTAACTAAACTGCAGTCAACATTTCATTGAGGTACGAAGCTGACCAAGCTTATGTAAACACTACACACACAATAAACGCCTCTCATTTCAAATGTTTCTCATTCATCACCACCACTACATTGTTCGGTGATAGATGTCACAGATGAAAGAGAATTTGTCTTTGCATAATCCAAAAATATCTTTAATACCTTAGATAACCATTAGATATTGTAAAATACATTACTCTAAATGCCAATAGGCAACTCCTACCTACTCAAGACTCATTCTGACATCATTGCGCCAGAATAGGAATTTCAGGTCGGACTTTGGCAGATCTCTATGTAATGACTTTGAGTCGACCATAGCGTGGTAGGAAGGAGCGGAGGTAATGTTCCGTCCTTGCGAAGGGCACAGTCACCTGATGTCGATGTTTTGGGCCGCACGGGTAGCATTGGAAGGCGGTTGCATCCTGTGAGCCTGTTACATGACGCACATGCCTGCCACGTCACGCCACTGCTGGAGAGGTTGAAGGATCCGTGGAGCCCCCTCACCTCAGGGGCTTTCAGCCGGGCCAGCCGCGGGGCTCTGGCTTGAACCCGGTCAAGAAGGCCGAGGTATGACGGGGGGGCCAGGAGGACCATGCGAGGGGCGAGACATCATCAAGGAGCGGACTTGTGACTTGTAGAGTGTGCCGACTCCCTGAGCCTCCAGAAGGTGCGCGACGCGTCGGATGCAGCTCCGTTTCCAGACATCATCCTTGGCGACCTTTCTGACGTGGCTGGTGTACATGAAACCAGATTCAAAATTAACCACCAGGATGCTGACTGACTCTTGGAGGTGTATTCTTCTGCCTTCTAGGAGAATGGCGTGTTGGTCCTAGTTGACTGCATCTTGTCTGCGAGAGATGAGGACGGCTTGAATCTTGTCTGGTGCAAAGGTGACTTGCCATCTCTTGCACCAGGAGGCGATGCTTTGCAGTGCTTGGTTTATACGTATGACTGTGCTGTGGCGGTCACTCCTCTCACAGGTGAATGTGAGAGTACAGTCGTCTGCGTACGCTCTTGCCTCAGGAATCAGCTGCAGGATATCATTAAAATTTCACGTTCTATAGTAATGGCCCGAATGCACTTCCTTGAGGGACACTGA
>JACEEZ010002338.1:25000-35000 GCA_016584305.1 Chionoecetes opilio
CAGTCTGTATATGAGAGGAAGAGGTCACAATTGCCAGTCCCAGTCCATGGTTAATGTCGTCGCGAATACATTCGACCATGCAGTATTACTTCTTACAAAAGGAAAAGGGAAGAAGAGCCATTGGACTCTGATTGGGGCACATCATCTTCAAAATTACGTTCAAGAACTCGAGTTTTCAATATAAAAGAAGATTGTCTCTATTGTGCAAAGACTGTAATAGACTACAATGTAGAAACAAAGATACCCCGCAACCGTCGGGTACGGGCACATGATGCTATGACAAAAGTCACCCTTCAAAGCGTAATTGAGAAAGCTGGCGATCGCCATGATGAGTAGGGAGATGCTGTTAGACTTCGCGTATCCAATGTGTTAGATTTTATTGCTGCTGAAGTCAAGTACCACCATGACTGTCAGGTTCTCTTCTATGCTGGCAAACAATTTCCAAGCGAGAATACCCGTGATGGATATCAACGGGGCCGACCTGTCAATGCCACAAAACACGCGGCATTCCAGAAGTTGTGCCAATTTATACGCGACAATGATGAATGTCAATATTCACTTGCAGAACTTATGACTTTGATGGACGACTATTTAGATGGAGAAGAGGGCTACAACCCCAAAAGGCTAGGACAGAAATTGGAGGAATGTTTCGGGCAGGACATTGTTCGGACTTGTGATATTGGAAAACAGACCATATATACTTTCTTAGATGAAAGTAACCACATCCTTAGAAGTAATTATGAGTCCAGTAACATAACAAAAGATTCAATCATAGCTATAGCAGCTGCAATCATACAAGATGATGTAAAGTCTGTAGCATATGTTAACTCTGAATACCCGACAATGACACAATTGCAAGACAGTGAGACAGTGATAAAATGGTGCCTGACGCTTTGAAACGACTACTGAGTGGTATAATCAAATCAAAATCTGACAAGAGTGTTGGCTGTGAACGCCGCCGTACAGCACTTGCACACGGCATAATGTCTGCGTGTCGACCTCGATCATTTGTGTCTCCAATATTGCTAGCAATATCTGTTTATATCAATCGCAAGTATGAGTCTCGAGAACTAGTAGATATATTGAGTAGAATGTCATTTGCTGATGATTATAGGGAGGGAGGTTCAACGTCTATATGATGCACTGCTTACAGATGAACAATTGTATGATCTCGAAGGTGATTTTGTTAATTTTATATTTGATAATGCTGACATCAATGTTAGAACCCTCACAGGTCTTGGTACCTGGCATGTTATGGGTGGTATGGGTGGTGGTATGGGTGGTATGGAAGGGTCGCACAAGCCACCCCAAACATGAATCTTCATATGCTCTGTGGACGAAACCCTTTGCATGTGTACTGTATACGTGAAATCCAGGAAGCTTGTCCTAGCATCAAACAACACCTGATGTTTGTACATGCAATCACTGGATGTGATACTGTGTCTTCCATTCCATATACAATCAAGGGAAAAAAAGGGCCCTTCAGCTGTTCGATAGTGATGACAATTGGGACTGTTTGACTGTTTTCTCTCAGTCTGACAGCAGTCAGGATGAGATAGCACGCATAGGAGAGTTGTTTCTACTAAAGCTGTATGGAGCTGTCCGGTCAAATTCACTGGACAAGCATCGCTATGTTATGTACTTCCGTACAGTATGTACTACACGTAGAGTGTCCTTATCCTCATCTGGTTTCAAGTTGGAATCAATCCCTCCAACTTCAGCAGCTGCCAAGTTCCATAGCTATAGAACATACCATGCTGTTCAGCAATGGCAGGGATTTGAGCTACCACCAAATGAGTTGGGGTGGGAGTACAGAGAGGGGATACTTGTTCCAATCTATACCGATAGGCTTGTTGCTCCCGAGAAGGTACTGAAAATTTTATCTTGCGGCTGCAAGGTAGGGTGTGGAAAGTCATGTCGTTGTTACAAGGCACGGATGGAGTGTACCATAATGTGCACTGGTTGCAGTGGGTACAATTGTAAAAATTCGCATGTTCTTGATGTGCAAGGCGAAGGGGATACCACTGATTAGACATTCCTTCAACATATGGGTTATTTGTGGTTTCTAATTGGTGTTTTGTACAATATAACATAGTTTGGCTATTATAAATGTAACGTACATAACATAGTTGTGGTATTATTAAAAAAAAAAAAAAAAAAAAAATTTGTAATCACCTAATTGAATTTATGCTAATTATGTCTACTCAAAATATTTTGTATGGCTCCATTGTATTCAGCACACTCTAAAACATAGATGTACACACACAAATCTTATTACTACGAACTCGGATGGATGATCATAGTACTTTTCATTTTATCGTTAATTGTGATGGCGGCCATTTTGAATTATGAAAATGCCACGAGGTTGATTTTGCAGAACTTTGCATAAGGGCGATATATACAATATTTTGGAGCTCCTGAAAAAATCAGCTTTCTACTATTTATTTCCACCTTTTAGCTAATGCTCCTGTAGTAAGAGGCCGCGAGGCCTACACGTGGTAGTTTCTGTCACCCAACACTACCTACATCCACTTTTCATCCCCATCCATGAATCTTATCCCCAGCTCCTCTTTAAAGCTCCCTAATGACTCCGCACTAACTACCTGTCTACTGAGACCATTCCATTCATTCACCACCCTATTTGTGAACCAGTTTTTCCTTATTTCCTTTCTAAATCTACGCTTCTCCAGCTTGAATACGTTACTTCTTGTTCTACCCTGGTTAAAAGCCGTAAGAACTTTTCCTACCTCTCCTTTATTAAATCCCTTTATTCACTTAAAAACTTCTATCAGATCGCCCCTTACTCTGCGTCTCTCGAGTGAGTGTAATTTTAATAACTTCAATCTCCTCTCATAACTAAAGTTACGCATCCCTTGTATCATTTTGGTCATCCTTCTCTGCACTCTTTGTAACAAGGCTATATCCATCCTGTAATATGGAGACCAAAACTGAACCGCATAGTCTAGGTGAGGCCTGACTAGAGCCAGATAAAGCTTTAGAATAACTTCCGCACTTCTACTTTTAACACTGCTGGTAATGAATCCTATGGTTCTCTATATAGAGAATATATGTATATATCCTATATAGACTCTATTAGCTCTATTTCTGGCCTCAATACATTGTTTCCTAGGTCGGAGGTCTGGACTCACCCTCACTCCAAGATCTTTTTCACCTTCTGATCTTTTCAGCGATACATTGATTATGGTGTATCTATTACCAGGGTTTTTTCTACCAACATTCATAACGCTGCATTTATCAATATTAAATTCCATCTGCCATCTGACTGCCCACTCGTTAAGTTTATCTAAGTCTCCCTGCAATATGTCTACATCAGACTGTGATCCAATAATCCTACCTAACTTAGTATCATCAGCAAACTTGCTGATATTACTGCTAATCCCACTATCCAAGTCGTTGATGTAAATCAAAAATAGTAATGGACCCAAAACAGACCCTTGTAGAACTCCACTTGTCACCAGTCCCCATTCAGATTTAGAGCCATTAATTGTAACCCTTTGTTGCGTATTACCTAGCCAAGCTCTTATCCAATGAAAAACCTTCCCATCTATTCCATGAGCCCTAACCTTATTTAAGAGTCGCTCGTGTGGTACTTTGTCAAATGCCTTACTAAAGTCCAGATATATTATATTATAATCCTTATCATTATCTGCCGTCACATAAACTTTCCTATAAAAACTCAATAAATTGGTGAGACATGACCTACCCTTGGTGAATCCATGTTGTGAATCATTGATCAAACTATGTTTATCTAAGTGCTCTCTAATGTTTTTTGCAATAATAGATTCCAATAATTTACCCACTACTTGNGCCGTCATCTCGGGATCTTTTGGAATTGGTGTTTGGGCTCTTGATCAAAAGTGCTGCTGATGTGAGAGACATGTTTAGCCTGAAAGATAAGGGTCAGAAATCCTCCCCTCGTATACAACTGGATCCGACACCCACAAACCCTGAAAGAAAGACTCTGGCAGATTTTGTCACTAGTAACAATTTATGTCACTAGTCTGTCACTAGTAACTCCACCAAGCTTCTTGACAACTTTGGGGTGTCACAGAAGTTCCTTCATCAGGATCCAGAAAAGTGGAAGGATCTGCCAGAATTTGCAGGGGCAAGCAAGACCTTTCAGAACATCAAGGTGGTCAACGATTTTGCAGAGAGAGGAGTCGCCTTAATGCAAGAGTATAATGCCCTGCTCACCAAGAACGAAGAACAGCATCAGTTCCTCATGCAAGTCATTGAGGAGCACCGAAAGAGGCTCCCATTTGCTACAAAGGCCTCCCTGATATCCACAGAAACCGGGAAACAATGTGTGGGTTATGGGCTCACACGATACGCCCCCCTTCGAGGGGTTAATACTCACTACGTCTTAAACGCATGACGGGGACTAGGGAATAGCCTCGTGTGACACCTCCAAATGTTGTTCAAATCAATCCAAATGTTGTATACATGCATTTTAGCCTCAAAATAAGCTAATGAAGGGGTGAGACTTAAGGAATTGTTATTTCGAAATCTTACCTTATATTTGAGGACCACCCTAATATATATATATATATATATATATATATATATATATATATATATATATATATATATATATATATTATATATATATATATATATATATATTACTATATATTAATATATGTATATATATATATATATATATAATATATATATATATATATATATATATATATATGTTCCTTTGAACATCTGTTGACTATCAGGTATCGTCGGTGTATCCTCCTCCGTAAAAACACTTAAGAAATAATCAAGTAGACTCTTACACATATCCTCATCCGTATTTAAGACCTCACCCTGTCCTGACCTTAACGGCCCAACTAATTCCCTTTTCTTTGTTTTATATACCTGATAGAACGCCTTTGGGTCCCTTTTCGCCTGTCCTGCTACTTTAATCTCATAATTGTTCTTAGCAACTCGAGTAAATTTCTTCACTGTCCTTGCCATCACGTTATACTGTTCTTTGTTTACCAATCCTGCCTTGAACCTTAAATAAATGTTTCTTTTTACTTCAATGTTGTGTTTTAAATTGGTGGTCATCCATTTTGGATCACTCTTTCTGGACCTTATTTCCCTATAAGGAATATTTCTTTTCTGTCCGTCAATTATATTCCTTACAAATGAGGTATAATCCTCCTCATCCCCATCCTCACTTCCATTTCTAACCTCTATAATTACCTCCTCAGCCCTGATTTCACTTCCCTGTCTAACCGCTCAAATTACCTCCTCAGCCATGACCTCACTTCCATATCTAACCGCGCCAATTACCTCCAGGTGCCTTCCTAATCCTTCATAATTGACCTTTCCAGCTGTCATCGCCCTGTCCTTATTCTGGGAAAATTTATTCCTCTCCATCCCACACCTCTTATTAATAACCTCCAGGTGTCTTCTTAATCCTGCATAATTGGCCTTTCTGAAATTAGGTATTCGATGCTTATTGCTACTTCATTTGCCAACTTCCCATTTTAAGCTAAATCAGATCTCATAATGGTCGCTATTATTTAAATTCCCACCGACCTCCACATTTGTAACTAAACCGTCTCTATTTGTCAGCAATAGATCTAGAATATTATTTCCTCTAGTAGGCTCCTTGATTCCTTGACTTAGGAAGTTATCCTGGATTATATTTAACAATTCATCTGCGTCGCTGTCACCTACGATTAAATCCCAGTCTATATTCCTAGGATTAAAATCTCCCACCACGCATAGTCGATTATATCTGCAGGCCTTGTTTATTTCTGCCCATATAGAAGATGAATCCTCTTTACATAAGTTTGGAGGCCTATACACTACACCCAAAACCATTTTCTCAGTTCCCTTCGTAACCTCTACCCATATAGACTCTATGTTGTCATCTGTTTTTATAACATAATTAGCACAACACTGCAATGCATCTCTTGCATAAAGCGCAACTCCTCCACCTCGTCTGCCTACTCTGTCCTTGTGAAATAACTTATACCAAGCTATCTCGACTTCCGGATCAAATACCTTTCCTGACATATCCAACCATGTTTCTGTTAATGCTATTATATCAAAATCCTCTACACCTATTTATTACTCACAGGAAATCTATCTTTTTTTAAATACTCCTACAGTTTGTATAGTAAACCTTCAAGTAACTCCTCTTCTTTTTTGTCAATTTTCCCTTTATCTTTAACTAAACCCCTCCTCTCTCTCTTTTTACGAATCACTTTAGTTCCTTGCCTTCTGATACTCCTCCTAGTGTCGCAAGTTTCCTTTAACGCGACCCCAGTGTCTAAACCCCGGTTCTCTGTCTTAAAAAAGCCTGCAGTGCATCTACCTCCCTTTCAAGGGATTCAGACAGGATCTGAACTCCTTTCCTCGAAAAGTGCTCCCCATCCCTGCGGTAGAGGTGGTTATGCCCGAAAAAAAGGTCCCAGCTGTCTACAAAGGCCCAACCATTGTCTTTGCAATGAAGTGCCAGCCGACAATTCAATGCAATAACCCTGGAGTACCACAAGTCGTCAACAAAGCGTCTTGGAAGGACACCACACACACAGGGAACCCACTCCTGTCCCTAACTTTACCTACAGCTTCCTTGAACCACCGTAGCAATTCCTCACTTCTTACACACTCAACATCATTTCCCCCAGCGCTCAGGCAGACGATGGGCTTATTCCCTTGGTCCGCCATGCATTCAACTATCTTGTCACTAACATAACCCATCCCCTTCCCTGGATAACTCACCAACTTCATGCGCATCCCTTCCCTGTCACAGAACCTGCTGTCAAGATGCCTAACCTGACTGTCACCAACAATCAAGATTTTACCTTCGGGTAATGATGTATCGTCCACCTTCCTTACCTCCGTATCTCCCTCCTGCAGCCGCGAGAGTACCTGAAATGGGTTCGTGCACACAACATGGTCATTGTTTACCTTTATCTCCTTCGGGCGGGCTCCACTCAACTAACTTCCAAACACCAATCCCTGGTGACTTACTGGTGACCTTAGTAGTCGCTCGAGTCACATTTCGCTCTGGTACCCCTACAGGTACATCCCTCGCATGTGCCCCTCCACTCACTCCACTTGGACCTTCACCTCCACACTTAAGAGAACGTATCTCTATTTCCTGCTTCTTCACAACGCTTTTCAATTCGTTCACTGCACTTGCAAAGCTCATTTTCAGGTCTTCGATCGCCTCCAGAATAGTCTTAAGCGCATCTCCACACCCTTCACTACACTCTCCCTCGACCCTTCTCCCTCCCTCTACCACACTATTTTTAACCTCAGCCTCCTTCACTCCTACCACACTACCACTCTCAACCCCAGCAGAAGCACACAACACCACTTCTCTCTCCGCCTCCACAACACTCTCCATCACAGACGTAGCCATTCTAATCCCGAGAGCTCAACCAGAACACAACCTCACTCCACGGAGACGTCAGGTGAACTGAGAGAGAGAGAGAGAGAGAGAGAGAGAGAGAGAGAGAGAGAGAGAGAGAGAGAGAGAGAGAGAGAGAGAGAGAGAGAGAGAGAGAGAGAGAGAGAGAGAGAGAGAGAGAGAGAGAGAGAGAGAGAGAGAGAGAGAGAGAGAGAGAGAGAGAGAGAGAGAGAGAGACAGTACAGCAGGAACAGACATACCCGTGCTCAACGTATTTATCCCTGTAAATATTTGTTACGCCTTTTACACAAAAAACTATTCTTCTATGAGGAAATAATATATAGCAAGTGTTATTGCACATCGAAAGACGTAAAATTCTTATTAATTAACAAGAATTTCACGTATGTAAAAAAATACAAGTTTTCAACATTTTGGGCTGCAAAATAAACCAAAAATCTGGCTTGATTCGGTTTTATCCATTTTAGAATGAAATTATTGACCCTTGACGCAAATTGACATAAATAAATTATGTCCAGCTTAACGAGATCTATCCTCTGCCTCTAACCGTTCTTTCTTAGCAAATCAAGTTGTTGAGATATAATAAGTATTTTTACCTGTACAAAACTTTGATTTATTGGATTACTTATTGATGAAATTTTAAACTGTTTATACCAGAGGGACCACAGTCAAAGGCTGAATCGTTTAGGCACTAAACCGTTTTCGCCTAGCTGCTTCGGTTCTTGAGATATCAATGAAAATGTGTTTTTCACGACATTTTCCAAATTAGGATTTGCCTTCAAAATATGGCCAAAATATTTTTTTCACCAGATTTAGATGACACTTGGATCCTATTAGCTTTCGTACGTGCTGATCACGAATCTGGACTTAGTAAACATATCTTTTACGTCTTTTGCGCCCGTTTGCTGCTATTTATATTATTGTTACAATATATGTAACAAATACATAAATGTATACACAACAAATAAAATATACCTAAGAACCCAGGCTATACTTACGAAGGAGAGAGTACATTAAAACAAGATTCTTCTACCATACGGTGTGTTGCTGCGCGCGCGTTTGCGTTGGGTCTGCCATAAAACTTCTCAATTTCACGCACTTGAATCGGAGTGTCGGAGTGGTACACAGTTGGCGAAAAAAAATATATATATATATTTTACGTTGTAGCCTATAGCGCCTGTAGGGTTATGGAGTGTCTTGATGTTGGTCGATCTCGCCCGTTGGTGGAGCAGGCTGGATTTTTATAGTGACACATGTGGTCTTAGGTGAAGATCCCATTTTCTGTGATGTTCGGATCTTCAGTTTAGGCTCATGCAGCCCCTAGAGTCCTCCATCACACTTGCAATCGGAAGACAGATACATAGCTGCATGCGGGTGTCTTTGGCCACTCGACGATGAATTTGACAGTTGCTCCTTGGTGAGACTTGAACTCGGGACCTTCTGCTCCTCTACCAGGCTCTTGAAAGAGTTGCCCCCGGCAGGATTCGAACTGGATATATTGAGTTCAGCACTCCAAGACGCTAACCACTCGGCCACCGCCTCCCCCATATTACAGAATATGCCCCCGGGAGTGGTGTCGTAGGGTGGGCGAGGCGACGCGCCCCCCGGCGTATGCTCCCAATGATTGATGGTGATTGACCTATAGGCTATCTGGCAACCAAGCCCTTACGCCTACGGTCATGTTCTCGGGGTAAATCAGGCCACTCTAATAATTATAGCCCACTAATCTCCCACACTAGCCTTGGATCTGACTTATCGACATGACGCTGCTCCATTGCGTCTCTCTGCAATTGTCTTTACATGTTGTATATATTCCTCTTATAATTATATATACACGTCCACTGTGTATATTAATACTCCACACACAAGTACTGTGAAAGAAGACACTAACCGGGCACCCTTGAGAGGGTGTTAAACGAACTACCACTTGATTCCAGCTATCCGCTCTACCACATTTGAAACCAACATCATTAACAACAACATTCAATGAATTGAATGTTTTGTTTGTGAAGGGTTATGACGAGTAGATAGGTGAAGAAACTGGGTTCTTGAGTCATTGAACAAAGCAAGGTTTGTTTTGCCCCAAATAGAAATTACAGAAAGATCAGAGGGTAGGCTCTCTATGGCATCCTTTCGTGAATCACCTAGTTTTTTTTTTAGTTGGACGTATACTGAACGACGTTGAAAAATACAGGGTCGAGTCATCAGCGTCTGGTGAACAGAGCATTGAGTTAGACTATGAAGATAATTATTAATAACCAAAAGAGAGTGGGTTCATTGAACAACAATATTGGTAGACTTAGGAGAAATACAAAACCTTTAAAAACAGCTGCAATAGAAAAGTTAGCAAGGAAACTTGAAATGAAGGTGCAGGAGTAAGAAAGAAACTGAAAGAGGGTAGTTTGGAAATATAAGATTTGTGCCAGAACTCTATCCAAGTTTATGATAATGGCAAAACTGTTATAAATACGGAATACGTAATACTGCATAATAATAATAATGATAATCACTAATCGATGGTGACTATTGCCATAAATATATTTGTCACAATCATTGTCATTGTATAAATTATATGAGTTGAAGCATGTGTATTAAAGCTAA
>JACEEZ010002339.1:7500-17500 GCA_016584305.1 Chionoecetes opilio
TCCATTAACTCTTTAGGTTTTTTTTTATATAATTTATGGGTTTTATTTCGTTTTATCTTCTTTCAACATCTTCCATTAACTCTTTAGGGATGATAAATTAAGGGTACCTGAAGACAATTTCCTCCTCCTCCTCCTCCTCTCATTGCGTGAAATGATTGAGAGTCGCGTCTACACAACCCCTCCCACACGTCTCAGACAGCCCCGAGTAAACGGTCACTACTACAACTTTTAACCTGTGACGGGTTGTGGTTCGTAAGGGGCCCCGACAGTTATGACCACCATCGGGATTTATATACCAGGGGTCACTGCTGCAGGAGGCATTGAAGTGCACGGCGTCCTACTTGGAAAGTGCACTACCGCAGTGGATTGAACAGAGCTGGGGCCTGATTGACTGCTGCCTCCCAAGAATAGCGCCAGGCAAGGCTGCCGCACCACCCTTGAACTTCCACACTGAGCCTACACCAACATTACATTGGACCTCATGACACACACAGATAGCCCCGAGTTAACGGTTACCTCTACTACTCTCGACCTGTGACGGGCTGTGGATCAGTAAAGGTCCTGACAGTTAGTGACCACCATCGGGATTTAAGGTACCAGGGGTCACTGCTGCAGGGGGCATTGAAGTGTACGGCGTCCTACATGGAAAGTACACAATCCGAAGTGGATCGAACGTGACTGCTGCCTCCCAAGAAAGCGCCAGGCAAGGCTGCCGCACCACCCTTGAACCCCCAAACTGTGTTCCCACCATTACAAAACACACATAACATGACCTATCTATCAAGCACTAAACCTACCCCCACAAACTAGTAGTAGTTAGCCATAGATTACAGCTTTCATTTTTCCTCACAAATTCCATGCAGTTTTTCTATATTGCATGGTATCACTTCATTTCCGGCCAGCTTCGGCTGGAGGGATGGGTGGGTGGGGAGGAGCCTTCTACTTCCTATCCTTTCTCTCTTATTATCTAGTTAGTGTAGTGTAGTTAAAGCAAACAGCCTTGTAAGGACCTATCGGTCTGTTGCTGTTGTGTTTCCTTTGTAATTCTTTGTAATCCTCCTCAAAGCCACCCCAACTGTCGTTCCGGAATGGCGGTCACCCACGAATATTCCAGGAAAATGGGAATGACTTTTATTTTGGCATCTTGTTATTATAATGTTATTTGGGTTATTATTTGGGCCAGGCAAGGTTATTTCTTCTGTGTGTGTGTGTGTGTGTGTGTGTGTGTGTGTGTGTGTGTGTGTGTGTGTGTGTGTGTGTGTGTGTGTGGTGTGTGTGTTACTGTGTGTGTTACTGTGTGTGGTGTGTGTGTGTGTGTGTGTGTTCTGCTGTTGGAGAGGAGGAGGAAGTGCGGTCTGTCTGGTGTCTGTGTGTGTGTGTGTGTGTGGTGTGTGTGTGTGTGTGTGTGTGTGTGTGTGTGTGTGTGTGTGTGTGTGTGTGTGTCTGTTTATGTAACTGTTATAGACCAGTGAAGGTGTCTGACCATTCCCGCCGCCACACGTTGGAGGCTTTAAGAGGAGGAGGAGGAGGAGGAGGAGGAGGAGGAGGAGGAGGAACAAGAGGAGGAGGAGGTAGGTAAGTAGGGTTGAAAAGATTATGAGTATAGAATGGACTTCTGCTTTGTGTCCTCCTCCTCCTCCTCCTCCTCCTCCTCCTCCTCCTCCTCCTCCTCTCCTCCTCTCCTCCTCCTTCCTCTCTCTTCCTCCTTTCAATTCTTTTTTTTAAAAATAAGGGAAGACGGTTTTTTTCCCCCCGGGGTTTTTTCCCCCCCCCTTCCCCCCCCTTTTTTCCCTTTTTCCCCCCTTTTTTCCCCCCCCCCTTTTTTCCTATTTTTTCCCCCATGGGGGTTAAAAGGGCAAAAACCAAAAGGGGGGGCCCCCCCCCCCCCCCCAAATGGGGGGGTTTTTCCTTTCTTTTCCCCCCCCCCTTTCCCCCCCCCCTTTTTTTTCCCCTTTTCTCTTCTCTCTCTTGTTTTCTTCTTTTTGTCAGTTAAATTCCAAAAGGAAGACAACCCAAAGGAGGAAGAAATGAAAGGAGGAGATAAGCAAAATTTTCATTTTTGTCATTGCTTCTTTCCCCCCCTCCCCCTCTCTTCCTCCTCCTCCCCCACTTCCCCTCCCTCCCTCTCTCTCTCTCTCCCTTTCGTTCATCCCCTCACTCCCCCCTCTCTCTCTTCTCGTCTCCTCCTTCCGGCTCCTCTTCCTCTCTCTCTCTCTCTCTCCCCCTTCTCTTTTCCTCCCCACACCCTTATCTACAGGTATAGAGTGCGTTTTGTCACCTGACTCTTAAGTGGGGAGCGTTACCCCCTTCCCCCTCCACCCCCTTAGGTAATGGTTTAAGGGGGGGGGTTAAGTTACCTGTGTGCGTGTTGAGTCCCCCTTCAACTCCTTTCACCCTTTTATCTCCTTCCTTTCCTCCTCCTCCTCCTCCTCCCCGCACCATCCCTTTAACCTCCACACTGTGTTCCCACCATTACAAAACACACATAACATGACCCTACTATCAAGCACTAAACCTACCCCCACAAACTAGTAGTAGTTAGCCATAGATTACAGCTTTCAACTTTCCTCACAAGTTCCATGCAGTTTTTCTATAGTACATGGTATCACTTCATTTCCGACCAGCTTCGGCTGGAGGGATGGGTGGGTGGGGAGGAGCCTTCTACTTCCTATCCTTTCTCTCTTATTATCTAGTTAGTGTAATGTAGTTAAATCAAACAGCCATGTAAGAACCTAATGGTCTGTTGCTGTTTGTGTTTCCTTTGTAATCCTTTGGGATCCTCTTCCTCCTCCTCTTTCCTTCTGGTCCATAACAAATAATTTTTC
The DNA here is from genome assembly GCA_016584305.1 of Chionoecetes opilio. Taxonomy (NCBI): domain Eukaryota; kingdom Metazoa; phylum Arthropoda; class Malacostraca; order Decapoda; family Majidae; genus Chionoecetes; species Chionoecetes opilio. Next base: position 10,326 of record JACEEZ010002339.1, read on the forward strand.
TGTAGTATTTTTTATAATTGTTTATATGTATATTCTATCTTTTCTCTCATGCTTTTACTTATACTTATACTTATGCATTATTTTACTTATATACTTACATTATATACATTTTATAATTATGCATATACTGCTCTAATCTTTAATTCTTACTTATCTACCAATTTATCTACTATTATATCTACTATTTATCTACTATTATATCTACTATTTATCTGCTATTTATCTACTATTATATCTACTATTATATCTACTATTTATCTACTATTATATCTACTATTATATCTACTATTTATCTACTATTTATCTACTATTATATCTACTATTTATCTACTATTTATCTACTATTTATCTACTATTATATCTACTATTTATCTACTATTATATCTACTATTATATCTACTATTTATCTAATATTATATCTACTATTTATCTAATATTATATCTACTATTTATCTACTATTATATCTACTATTTATCTACTATTATATCTACTATTTATCTACTATTTATCTACTATATATCTACTATATATCTACTATTTATCTACTATTATATCTACTATTATATCTACTATTTATCTACTATTTATCTACTATTTATCTACTATTATATCTACTATTTATCTACTATTTATCTACTATTTATCTACTATTATATCTACTATTTATCTACTATTATATCTACTATTATATCTACTATTTATCTACTATTTATCTATTATTATATCTACTATTATATCTACTATTTATCTACTATTTATCTACTATTATATCTACTATATATCTACTATTATATCTACTATTTATCTACTATTTATCTACTATTATATATACTATTTATCTACTATCTTACTAATTTACTTATCTTAAATTCTTTTCTATCTTAATTTATTTTTTCTCAATTAACCCATTCGCAAAAAATAATCCAAATCCAGTTATTTTTAATCGTCGCCTTATCGCCCTTATCCTTCCTATCATCCCATTATTGTACTTAATATCTAACTAATAATAATAACTAATGAGTTGAACAATAACTAGTATTCATATTAATGGGGAAGAATTAATTATTCATGTTTTCCAATATAAGTATTTTCTCCCGTTTCCTTTCCCAATAAGATCAGAATTAAAGTAAATCAAATAAGTCAGAATAAAAAATCAATAAATCAAATAATTAAATCAATAAGTCAGAATTCAAATATTACCTTTTTTCTCTTAATGGGAAATGGTAAACCTTTTATCTGTCTTATCTAATGGGGAGGAAAATGGGTCAGTAAGAAGAGGATAGTATTGTTTTGCTTGATTAATGGGAAGTAATAGGCAGTAAACACCTCATATTTCCCCCATTAGAATGTAGGGAAAGTAATGGGTGATGAAATTGGTTCAGTGGTGAATGGGTAGTATTGTTTTGTTTAATTAATGGGAAGTTATAGGTAGTAAACACCTCATATTTCCCCCATTAGAATGTGGGGAAAGTAATGGGTGATGAAATTGGTTCAGTGGTGAATGGGTAGTATTGTTTTGTTTAATTAATGGGAAGTTATAGGCAGTAAACATCTCACACTCCCCCCATTAGAATGTGGGGAAAGAGTCGGCTGATGTCCTCCCATTAAAACCCCATTAACGGAACACTTAGGTAGTTAGCATCACGGACAACACCTGTAATTACTCCCCCATTAACACCCCATTAACATCCCATTAACACCAGGCTCATGACCTTTCCCCACCATTCCCCTCCTTATTCCCCTCCCCCCTTACACTCTTATTTCCCTTTTCTTTCCCCATAATTTTCCTCTCATTCCCCAACCCTTCCTCCCCATACACACTCTTCTTTCTCCTTCTTCTCCTTCTCTTCTTCTTCTCTTCTTCTTCTCTTCTCCTATATTCCCCTTCCTTCTTCTTCTCCTATCTTCTCTTCTCCTTCATTCCCCTTCTTCCTTCTTCTTCTCCTATCTTCTCTTCTTCTTCTTCTCCTTCATTCCCCTTCCTTCTCCTTCTTCTCTTCTTCTATTTCATTCCTCTTCCTTTTCCTTCGTCTCCTTCTTTCTTCTCTTGTACTTCTCCTTCATTCTCCTTCTTCTTTCTTCTCTTGTACTTCTCCTTCATTCCCTTTCCGTCTCCTTCTTATTTCTTTTATTCTTCTCCTGCATTCCGTTTCCTTCTCCTTCATTCCCTTTCCTTCTCCTTCATTCCCTTTCCTTTTCCTTCATTCCCTTTCCTTCTCCTTCATTCCCTTTCCTTCTCCATCTCTTCCTCCTCCTCGATTATATTTCTCATGTTTGATCATTTCCCTCTTATTTCCCCCTTTCCTTATACACACTCCTAAATTTCCTTTCCCTTATAATACTAATTTACTTTGACCTTAAGCATGTAACTCATTAGTATCAAAATAAGAACAAATATCATTAGCATTAATTAACACTTATTTGTATGCATTTTTATTTTATTTTATTTCTAACCATTACATTTCAGTCTCAAATATTCACTAAAATCACAAGATCACCAGGAATTAATTATATGTGGGTTTTTTTTTTACCATTATCACCGTTACCATTATTATCATTTTTACCATTATTACGATTTATCCTATTGATACCTTACTCGCTTTTTTTTTTTTTATATATAATCTCCATATTTTTACCTAATGGATTTTTTAAGGGGTGAATCCGGTAAGGGGGAGGTAGTTAAGGGGTGAATCAGCTAAAGGGGAAATACAGAGGAGGTTTTAACTAAGGGGGTTAAAGTTGTAAGGGAGCTAAGCTAAGGGGATATTTCAGTTAAGGGGAGACACTTAAGGGTATTGCTAGTTAAAGGGGAGAAGTTTAAGGGGCAGTTAATGGGTAACTCAGGTTTTTAATGGCAAGAACTTATTATATTTGTACAATTTATTTTTCTTTCTTTTTTCTTGCATTCTTCATTCACTTTTGTATATTTCATTTTCTGATAATTTTGGTTTGTTTTTGCATTGTTTTTATTCTTGTCCAACTTTGCATTAATATTATTTTATTTACTGCTGCTACTACTACTACTACTACTACTACTACTACTACTACTACTACTACTACTACTACTACTACTACTACTACTACTACTACTACTACTACTACTACTACTACTACTCGGCGTCTTGGTTTGATAAGGTTGTTTGTGACACTGGGATTAATAATGGATGAGCAGGGGCGCCTCTCTCTCTCTCTCTCTCTCTCTCTCTCTCTCTCCTCTCTCTCTCTCTCTCCTCTCTCTCTCTCTCTCTCTCTCTCTCTCTCTCTCTCTCTCTCTCTCTCTCTCTCTCTCTCTCTTTTTTTTTTTTTTGAGCAGGGGCGCCTCTCTCTCTCTCTCTCTCTCTCTCTCTCTCTCTCTCTCTCTCTCCTCTCTCTCTCTCTCTCCTCTCTCTCTCTCTCTCTCTCTCCTCTCTCTCCTCTCTCTCTCTCTCTCTCTCTCTCTCTCTCTCTCTTCTCTTCCCTCTTTATTCTTATCATCTGCCTTCCTTCTCTCTCTCATCATCTCTTCTCATTTCTCTCTTCTTTCTTTTTTCTTATCTGTCTCTCTTCATACTCTGCTCTCTTCTTTCTCTTCTTCCTCTTAGTTCTCGTAATTTCCTCTGTCTCCTTACTCTCTTCTTCTTTCCTTCTCTTCCTCCTTCTCTTCCTCCTCTTCTTCCTCCTCTTCTTCCTCTTCCTTCTCTTTAATCCCATTTGCACCCAATTATTTTTTATTTCCCTCATTCTGCTTTATTCTTTGATTTTCTTATTTGTTGTTTTACTACATTTTTACATATTACATTATATTTTTCTGTTTGTTCTCATTGTTTATCATGTTTATATATTTTTGTATCTCAGTTTTTCTTTCTATTTTGCTTTCAATCTCAAGTTTCCTCTTTTCATTTATTTCCTTACGAACTTTTTCATCAAGTCTTGCATTCTTCCTCCTCCTCCTCCTCCTCCTCATTAAACGTAACTTTGAACATAAAACTCCGAAAGTAATGACACAATTATACACGTCCTTGGTTAGGCCGCACTTGGAATATGCCGTTCAATTCTGGTCGCCCTGTTTCGTAAAAGATCAAGCCAAATTGGAATCAGTGCAAAGAAGAGCAACCAAACAAATTCCATCTCTGCGAAATTCATCTTATGAAGAGAGACTGCGGAAACTTAATATGTTTTCCTTAAAGGATCGAAGAATCCGTGGGGACTTGATATAAACCTTTAAGATCCTAAAAGGATTTGATGTCATTAATCAAGAGAACCTATTCGAGCTTTCTCCTCAAGTGACAACAAGAAATAATGGTTTAAAACTAAACGGTCAACGTTGCATCACCGATCTCCGTAAAATTATTTCAATGTTAGAGTCGTTGATCGATGGAACAAGTTACCAGCAAATGTTGTCGGAGCCAGCACAATAACTACATTTAAAAACAGACTTGACGCGCACTGTAAAGTAAATGGGTATTGATAGTGCGAATTCATATCTAGTCCCCCGTATCGATTAGTTGTAGTGGTAGTGGTAGTTGCAGTTAGTATTTTTCATATCCTATCATTCTGCACTATGAAACTTCCATGTTCCTATCCTCTTTAGGGACATGGTATCATTTTCCAACTGTTTTCTTACAAGTAGTTGATAGTTAGTAGTATGTAGTGCAGCAGATACCCTCGTTATGGACCAATAGGTCTCCTGGTGTCTGTTATTCCTATGTAATCCTATGTAATCCTCTTCCTCCTCCTCCTCCTCTCCTCCTCCTCCTCCTCCTCCTCCTCCTCCTCCTCCTCCTCCTCCTCCTCCTCCTCCTCCTCCTCCTCCTCCTCCTCCTCCTCCTCCTCCTCCTCTTCTTCTTCCTCTGCACTTTTCCACTCAATCTCAGCATCTTGAGTTTTTCCTCTATTAAATATTTCATTCTCTCTCTCTCTCTCTCTCTCTCTTCTCCTCTCTTCTCATCTCTCTCTCTCTCTCTCTCCTCATCTCTCTCTCTCCTCTCTCTCTCTCTCTCTTATCTCTCTCTCCTCTCTCTCTCTCTCCTCTCTCTCTCTCTCTCTCTCTCTCTCTAAAATTCTCTTTTGCGTCATTATTTCACTTCTCAACCATTCTAAACTTTCTCTCTCTGCTTTCTTCCCTCCTTTCTTTCCTCTCTTCTCACACTTTCCTTCCTTCTTCTTTCCTTCCTTTTCTTTTCCTTTCCTCTTCCTATGTATTACTTCGTCTCTCTCTTCCTATTTTTATCCCTTAACTAACTCATCCATGTTAAGTCTTTTTCCATTTGTTTTCTCTTCATACGTCCTCCTCCTCCTCCTCCTCCTCCTCCTCCTCCTCCTCCTCCTCCTCCTCCTCCTCCTCCTCCTCCTCCTCCTCCTCCTCCTTTTCCTATTCCTTCTCTTCTTCCTTCCTTCCCCTCTAGAGACATGGCTTCTGATTATCCAACCTTCCTTCCCTTCCCTTCTCCTTCTCTTCCCCTCCCTTCCCTTCCCCCACCCTTCCCTTCCCCTCCCTTCCCTCCCTTCCCCTCACCCTGCCCCTCCCCTCCCCTCTCTTCCTTTCCCCTCAGATACTCACCTGACGGAGAAGCGACATGTGTCCATTCTTGTTTTTCCCCTCACTTCTTCCTCCTCTTCCCTCCCCTCACTTCCTCCCTTGCTGGGGCCGCTCCATCCCTCCCTCCTCTCCCTTCCCCTCCCTAAGGATCAGAGGGGGGGTCAGGGGGGCAGGGGGGGACTAGCAGAAGGAGGTAGGATGGGTAAGAGGTCGCTGGGTAGTTTCCTGTAGACACACTATAGTTGTTTGTGTTTATAGTAGAGATAGTTTTTTTTCTCACTTTTTCTCTATGTTCTCTTTCTATTTATTATTTTATTTATTCCTTTTATCTATTTTTTTCCTTTTTTTATTTTCCCTATTTTCTCTAAGTTCACTTTTTTTTCTTATATGTTTTCTTAGGATTTCAATTTTTTTTCAGATTGGGTTTCAATGGTTTTGCATATTATTTTGTTTATATGTAGTAGAGATAGCTTTATTTTTTCTCACTTTTGTCTTTCTCGCTCTTTTTTCCCTCTATCTCAAATGAACTTTTTTTGGTTTGCGTTAATTTCTTTCTTATTTTCTCCGTTTGGCTTTAAATGGTTTCCTTATTTTTTGTTTATAGTAGAGATTTATTTTCTCACTTTCTTTCTCTTTCTTTTCACCGTTTCCTTTTTCAATTTAGTTTTGTTCTTTTTTCTTGTCCTTCTTTCCTTAGTTCTGTTAATCTTTCTTTTCTTTCTTTATTTCCTTCTTTCCTTCCTTCACGTCACTGCTTTCACGGCCTCCATCTCACTTTCCATTGTTATTTTCTCACATAGTTTTCCTCACACCTTTTGTCACATCAATTAAAGGGAATTTATTATAGCTGTAAAACACTTAATTGCCGGACAACTTTTGGGCCGTCATTAGTTAGTGATGCAACTATTTAAATGTATGTTTTGGATGTATTTTTTTGTCAGCAAGTGTATTATGCAGCTGTTATACTTCCCCCGTCCATTATTTTGTATTATTTGGTATGGATTTCTCTTTTTGTGTAACCTTGCCAGTCCCCCCTCCCTGTCCCCACTCCCCCTCCCCCTCCCTGTCCCCCCTCCCCCTCCCCCTCCCTGTCCCCCCTCCCCCTCCCCCTCCCTGTCCCCCTCCTCCTCCACTCCCTGTCCCCCCTCCCCCTCCCGCCCCCTTTCTCCCTACCCTAAAGCAATGGTTTTGAATGTATAATTATCCTTTTATTTAGATGTTATTCATATTATTTTGGGTACGTGATAAACATTGAAACTTTTTGCTACATTTTTTTGTATTGTTGTCGAAATATTTTACATTTATTTTTGTTGCAGCGAAAATTACGTCACAGCTATGCATATGTTTTTTTTTGTTTATCCATTTATCAATCTATTTATATATATGATTGTTTTTGTACGTGATAAACATTTTAACTTTTTGCTATTTTTTCCGCAACGTTTACTTTTTTTGGGGGTTTAGCGAAAATTACGTCACATTTATGCATAAGTTATATTTTTAGTTATCCATTTATCAATCTATTTATATATATATAAAAGAATTGTTTTGGTACGTAAAATATATTTAATTTTTTTCCTATTATTTCCGCAACATTTTACATTTTTGTTTGTTTCAGCGAAAATTACGTCACCGTTATACATATGTTTATTTATTTAT
>JACEEZ010002339.1:35000-37500 GCA_016584305.1 Chionoecetes opilio
TTTACCACTTTGCTTACCACTTACACTGACCACCTCTAGTCAGACCTCACCTAGACTAAGCGGTTCAGTTTTGGTCTCCGTAGTACAGGATGGATATAGCCTTGTTAGAATCAGTGCAGAGAAGGATGACCAAAATGATACAGGGAAGGCGTAACTTTAGTTATGAGTTATGTTTTTAGTTATGATGCGTTACTTTAGTTATGAGTTATGTTTTTAGTTATGATACGTTACTTTAGTTATGAGTTATGTTTTTAGTTATGATGCGTTACTTTAGTTATGAATTATGTTTTTAGTTATGATGCGTTACTTTACCGTAGATAACAGTGAAGTCGCCACCTACAGTGAAGTCGCCAGGCGCCAAATATTACGAATTGTAGCATCACTACTGATTTTTATGTGCCACTGAAGATGTTACACAGTAGTTTATATCATGACTGTATAATCTACCCTGTTTCAGCGTTGTTTTATGCTTTGTAGCTGCAAATATAACTGTTGCGCATTTTGCTTCGCACGTTTTTCTTCGCGCGATGACAGACAGTAAACAATAGCTTTTCGGGCGACAGGACGCAGACTTGCCAGATCTTTCAAACTTTAATAGAATTTATTTTCACGTTGGCAAAGGAATTTTTATATATCCAAGCATCTTCCGCAGCTAATATAATTATATAGAGACTTGTTTTACTTTACCTCTTATTTCCCTGAATTCCTCAGAGTGGCGACTCAACTGTTGGGTTAAAATACTAGCTGGCGACTTTACTGTAGTAGGTATAGTGAGGTCGCCACTCGGTTTTATTTTTGTAATTTGTTCATTTATAACCCTAATATGACACAGATGAAGACACAAAATGACACAGACTCTCCAGATAGACCCTTCTAACTTTCCTGAAATCATGGATGTACAAATGTAAGTATTAACGCCACCACACGTCTGTACATAACAAAGAAACGTAGAACTGGCGACTTCACTGTTATCTATGGTAGTTATTTTCTTAAGATCTGTTTCAGTTATTGTATTGTAGTTTAATTCTGATATGCCCCGAAGAAGCACAGGGAATTTAAGATAATTGATAGATCGATCATTCAGGCTCAAAGTGCCAAAGAAGTGACAGTGCTGGAGACATCTGGTGTCGTTAGCTTTGAATGTTCTTCATCGCCGCAACAATGAAGTCTCCTCTACATAATGAATATATTAACTTCACTTTTGTGTGTGTCACAGTTACTGTAGTAATTATGATAATAATAATTATGATGATGATGACAATGATGGCGGTAACAATGCATGTCACCATCACCCTTGGTTGAGCCACGGGGAGGCTACCTAGTGCTTCCCTGTCGCCTCGGGGGGGGGGGGGGGAGCTTTGAAATGGGGGGGGGGGGGGGGGAATGAAGCTTTGACAACTGAGGCCACATAATTGCGTGACCGCCCAGGTGGCCCACACCTGCAGCCTGTCTTCCCACACGTGTCCAATACACGTGTCCATCACCGCGACACCCACCCACCCACCCACCTCCCTCGGTCTTCACACCATTCTGAAACACTGAGTTATTTCTTTCCTCATCCTTTCCAACATTCATAACGTGCTCTGTTATCCTCCTCCTCCTCGTGCTCTTCCCTTTCCCTTACAGATACGCCGATTAGCTATCACATCCCCCCCGCTACACGCTATCTATACCCCCTCCCTCCCTTCCTACCTCTCTGCCTTCCTCCCCGCACTCACTGGCCCAAGGCCTCATTACCTGTTCAACTCCCTCACCAGACGTACTACCTCACCAATCCCCTGCACTTCACTCCTCTCCGTGACTCTCTGTGACCGCTAAAACCTGACAAGAACCTCGCGTGCCACGGCGCTGCCTCCAGTAGCCACAGCAGGGCGGGCAGGAAAGGGTGGGGTGCAGGGTAGTGTGTGATAGCCATGGCGTCTTCGAGGAGGACCTTAGGAGTTTGGAGGCGGAGGGTGGCGGTGGCGGTGATGGCGATGGTGTTCATGGTGTTGGGGTACACAGGCGTGGCGGTGATGCGATCCCCTTACTACCTGCCCTGTAAGTGTTGTGTGTGTGTGTGTGTGTGTGTGGTGTGTCATTTACTTGCGGTTTTCATTCATTTTTACTTTCTCACAATTTTCACTTTCCTTTTTTTGTCATTCTTTTATTCATCTTTTCTTTAAATTCCATAGTTTTTATTTGTATGGGTGTGTGTGTGTGTGTGTGTGTGTCATTTTCTTATCTCATAACAGTGACATTTTGTTTTGTTTTTTAATGTATATAAACTTTGACCTTTTCTTTCCGTCACAACGTTGGCAGCATCTCATTTTATCTTTCACTATCTGTTTACTATATTTTCTTGAGTCATCCGGTTTGCTGTAGTGTTATCTTTTGGTTTCCTTTGTTAATATCATCATCATCATCATCAGCATCATCATCATCATCATCATCACATCGTCATCTCCTTTAAAAATTCATACATATTCTCTCTCTCTCTCTCTCTCTCTCTCTCTCTCTC
>JACEEZ010002339.1:42500-70860 GCA_016584305.1 Chionoecetes opilio
AAAAAAGTATGAAATTTTCCTTATTATATATATAAAAAAAAGTATGAAATTTCCTTATTATATATATAAAAAAAAATATAATTCTATTATATATATATAATATATATATATATTATATATAAATTATAAATCATTATATATATAAAATAAAGTATGAATCTATTATATATATATAAAAAAAGTGAAATTCCTTATTATATATATATAAAAAAGTATGAAATTTCCTTATTATATATATATAAAAAAAGTGAAATTTCCTTATTATATATATAAAAAAGTATGAAATTTCCTTATTATATATATAAAAAAGTATGAAATTTCCTTATTATATATATAAAAAAGTATGAAATTTCCTTATTATATATATAAAAAAGTATGAAATTTCCTTATTATATATATATAAAAAAGTATGAAATTTCCTTATTACATATATATAAAAAAGTATGAAATTTCCTTATTATATATATAAAAAAGTATGAAATTTACTTTATATATATATAAAAAAGTATGAAATTTCTTATTATATATATAAAAAAGTATGAAATTTCCTTTAAGTCTTTCTCTAAATAGCGCTTTTCATGACATAATTTTAACCTAACGACTCTTTTCAGTTCACCGATTTACTCAGGTGTTCATGTGTTCGTTATCATTCCCCCAGCGTCAGTGCAATTAATTAACACAGAGCTACACAGCCCTCGCCACACTCACTCACTGTCTAAGCCACACCTTCACAACACCTGTACACCTCATCACCATGCCATTATCACACCTCTACACCTGCCTATAACAGCACCACATCTGTTCACGCCATAATATTTGCACCAGGAAGAAGTGGCGACATCTGTCTGTTAATGAACTGACAGACAGATAGACAGACAGGTTAATTAAAATTCAGACAGACAGAGATGTAAATTGAATACACAGACAGGTAATTAAACAGACAGACAGATAGACAGAGAGGTAAATTGAACACACAGACAGGTAAATAAACAGATAGACAGATAGATTGAATAGATTTGTTTTAGATTGTTTTATTTTCTTTAAATTATTGTTTCGCTTTGCATGTCTTAGTTTATTCATTTCTTTTTTCTTTCATTCCTTTAAATCATTTTCTGTTCGCTATTATTTGTTTTCAATTATTTAGTCTACTTCAATTTATACTCACATTTTCTTCTGTTATTCCTTCCCATTTTTTTTCTTCATATTTTCCTCAATTTCTTTCTTATACATTTTTTCCTTTTCTATATGTCCGTCTTCATTTATCCCTTCATGTGAATCAACACATCAAAATTATGCAATTATCAAAATATCTATTTCCGGTAAACTTGATGTGGTCTTGTCTGGCGGAAACCTTGCATTGCGTCATCCTGTGTGAACTGTGCTGCTTGATCCCTGCTTTGCTTTGTGTATTCATCTAGTTGTATTTTACAGGGCCTGAGCAACGCTCGTATGGCCCCGTCTCCATATCAACATTTTCATCATTCATCCTTAGTGCTTGGTTTTGGCCGAAGCCAGCACCCCGGAGAGCAGGTCACAAACCCCGGCTAACACCCGGTATCCATTCACTGCTGGGTGGACAGGGGCTCGGGTTTTAAGGAAACAGCCCATATGTTTCCGCTCCGCCCGGGGATCGAACCCGGGACTTCTCGGTTGTGAACCGAGCGTGCTATCCCTTACACTACGGAGTACCGTGTGTGTGTGTGTGTGTGTGTGTGTGTGTGTGTGTGTGTGTGTGTGTGTGTGTAAAAAGAAGTGTGCAGGACAAGATGCAGGTGTTGCTATCAGGACAAAGTGTAAGGGCACAACCTATAAGTCAGGCTAGGGAATCACCCAAGGTCAGGATGCAGGCAGGATGTCCTGAGAGATAGACATGATAGATACATGTTTCCGACAGATAGCGAGGGCGTGGCGGGGGCAGCGGGAGGGGCGGCGCCCGCACGCCGGGGCTCCGATACTCAAGGCGAAGCAGCGTTGGTGGCGGAGGAGGCGCGGGCGACCACGTCCCTGCACGAGGACAGACACGCAGCGCCCCTGGTGGTGTTGGTGCTGAGCTCCATGCCCCGCGGCGGCTCCACGCTGCTGGTGGAGCTGCTCTCCACCATCCAGGAGTCTGTGGTGTTGTTTGAGCCACTGTGGTTCATCGAGAAGATCAAGTGTTTCGAGGACGAGGCGTGCCTCACCACCTACCTGGCTGACGTGTTCTCCTGCAGCTTCAAGGAGGACTTCGAGACCTGGCTCAAGGGCAAGGGCCTGTTCTTCCATTACTTCAATGAGCAGGCGCGGCACTGCCTCGCCGAAAAGAACGAGGCCAAGGCCACTTGCCTGAAGGACATGAACCTGCGGGCGCTGTGCGCGGCGGCGCCCGTGGTGTTGGTAAAGGTGATCCGCGCCAGACTGGCGTTGCTGCACAACATGCTGGAGGACACGCTCATCAACCTGAAGGTGATCCACCTGACCCGCGACCCGCGAGGATCACTCAACTCCATCGTCCGCTTCGGCTGGAACAGCGACCCGCAATCCCGCTGCGGCGACCTCGAGGACGACCTCAAGACCTTCGAGAAGGTGCGCCAGGTGTTCCCCTCCAGGGTGATGCAGGTGCGGTACGAGCAGCTGTGCCTCGCGCCCGAGGCCACCACCAGGGACATCTTCAGCTTCCTGTACGCTAACGCCACACTGCCCGGCCCCGTCAGCGGCTTCCTGGCGCAGCACATGCTGAGCGGCGTCAAGAAGAAAGGCAACATGAGCACCTTCAAAAACAGCACTCAGGAGTTCCAGGCGTGGCGCCTCAAGATATCGGAAAATCAACTGAAGGTCATCGAGAAGGAGCCCACCTGCCAGTGGTCCATCAAGCACATGGGCCACGCCCTGTTTGGCTCCCTCGCCGCCGCCAACAACCTCTCGTTACCGCTCATCATCAACACCTAGCATCATCACCCATCCCCTCCTTCCCCTCCGCATCTTCTTCCTGCTGGTGCTGCAGCTCATCGTCACCGCCGGGGTGCGCGTCTCCACACGTGCAGCTACGGACGTTTTGCACTCATATTTATCCGGTGTGTGTGTGTGTGTGTGTGTGTGTGTGTGTGTGTGTGTGTGTGTGTCGGCCGTGAAGGGCCTCGCCCACTACCGTGCCTTCGTCTTCGTCGCGATTCCTCCCACGGTGCCGGATCGCGGGTGTTGCGGCCCAAACATGCCTTGCCCACCTGTCTGCCTCACGCACGCCAGGCACCTGTCCAAGCAATGAACACCTGGCAAGCAGCTTAAATGAAAACATCTTATTTGCCTGTGAAAAATACCTGTCTGTGACCTACACCCACCTGTGAATCTGATCTTAGTGCTTTCACCTAATTCCCATCACACGCCTGTACAACCTCCATCGAGCATCGCAACATTCACCTGCCGTAAAGTAATTAATAAACTAATTATGGTACCCGTCCTCCTTGACCAAGTGTGGCAAATGCGAAGGACCTGTCTGAAATCTTAGAGGGAGGGAAGCTGAGTTGTATAGAAAATCATCTTGTACCAATAGATAGTAGGTACAATAAATAGTTTGTAGGTACAATAAATATTTTAATTAAAAAACAGCGTCAACACCGGATGTGGCGTCAACCAGCTGTCAGATATTACCCCCAAAAAAGGAAGATGGATAAGAAGAAATAACGACATATTTATCTTTGCTAGACCAAAAATAAATGTTATTCACTACACCCTAGACCACTGTATACCCCGCAGGCCCCTATGCAGCCCCGCAATTCAAAACATTGTCGCGTGTGCAGTCCAGGTATACAGTGGTCTATGACTTCACTTTACTTGCCGTTGTGTGTGAAAAGTAACATAATTATTCGCCCAACAACTATTCAACACACACACACACACACACACACACACACACACACACACACACACACACACACACACACACACACACACACACACACACACACACACACACACACACACAAGGGTTCATTAGGTTCAGAGTTAATTTTAAGGTGTAATTAGCGTGAGTACTGTCCCACCTGTACAACTCTAATCACAGGGTGTCATTTGGTCATTCTCTCAGGAGCTTTACCCCCCAATCCTCCCCCCACCTTCGTACCCCGTCCCCCTTCCCCCCCGTGCTGTGAGGGTTGGGTTACGGCCTGCTGTCCAACCCAGCTATCTATCTACCCATTCTAGACATTTCATTTTGTACTGATAAAAAAACGAGGCTTATCAGAATCACACTCTTACACAATCTCTCTCTCTCTCTCTCTCTCTCTCTCTCTCTCTCTCTCTCTCTCTCTCTCTCTCTCTCTCTCTCTCTCTCTCTCTCTCTCTCTCTCTCTCTCTCTCCTATTCCGCAATACATTTTTCTCATAAAATGTTGGTTCCACTTACCTCTCCCTTCTTATTTATTTATTTATTTATTTATTTTATTTTGTTATTTTTTCATCATCATTGTTATTAATATTATCATTGTTTGTAATATCATTTAGCGAGAGAGAGAGAGAGAGAGAGAGAGAGAGAGAGAGAGAAGAGAGAGAGAGAGGAGAGAGAGAGGAGAGAGAGAGATTCATTGGGTTGAAATGATACCGAGGATTGCCACACTAATAAAGATAAGGGTCGTCTAATAAGTATCCGAAGTTCTCCTCTCTCTCTCTCTCTCTCTCTCTCTCTCTCTCTCTCTCTCTCTCTCTCCTCTCTCTCTCTCTCTCTCTCTCTCTCTCTCTCTCTCTCTCATACTACTTTATTTTCTTTTATCCTCATATCTACGGTAGCATTTCATTATTATTACATATCATTGTTGTTGCTATTATTATTGTCATTATTGTTATCATCATCATCATCATTACCATCACCGTTGACAGCTGTTAAATAAAACAGGACTCATATCTTTTATTATAGAAACCCATTTAAATACGTTTTCTGTAAGCGGTATTAGAGAAAACGATTTAGCGTCAACTATTATATGAGGCGTAAAAATTTCCCCCCTGACTTTGAACTGCCTGTAATGTAGCTACCGATAAACTGATAAACATATATACCAGAGCTCCCTGCATGGATAGATAGACAGATGGGTATTAGCAGAACTAAAGAACATAAATATAGACAGATGAGTATTAGCAGAATTAGATAACATGAATAGATAGACAGATGGGTATTAGCAGAACTAGATAACATGAAGAGAGAGACAGATGGGTATTAGCAGAACTAGATGATATAAATAGATAGACAGATACCCGGGTATTAGCAGAACTAGATGATATAAATAGATAGACAGATGGGTATTAGCAGAACTAGAGAACATAAATAGATAGACAGATGGGTATTAGCAGAACTAGATAACATGAAGAGAGAGACAGATGGGTATTAGCAGAACTAGATGATATAAATAGATAGACAGATGGGTATTAGCAGAACTAGATGATATAAATAGATAGACAGATGGGTATTAGCAGAACTAGAGAGCATGAATAGATAGACAGATGGGTATTAGCAGAACTGGATGATATAAATAGATAGACAGATGGGTATTAGCAGAACTAGATAACATGAATAGAGAGACAGATGGGTATTAGCAGAACTAGATAACATGGATAGATAGACAGATGGGTATTAGCAGAACTAGATAACATGAAGAGATAGACAGATGGGTATTAGCAGAACTAGATAACATAAATAGATAGACAGATGGGTATTAGCAGAACTAGAGAACATGAATAGATAGACAGATGGGTATTAGCAGAACTAGATGATATGAATAGATAGACAGATGGGTATTAGCAGAACTAGATAACATAAATATATAGACAGACGGGTATTAGAAGAACTAGATGATATGAATAGATAGACAGATGGGTATTAGCAGAACTAGATAACATAAATAGATAGACAGATGGGTATTAGCAGAACTAGATAACATGAAGAGATAGACAGATGGGTATTAGCAGAACTAGAGAACATAAATAGATAGACAGATGGGTATTAGCAGAACTAGAGAACATGAATAGATATACAGATGGGTATTAGCAGAACTAGATAACATGAAGAGATAGACAGATGGGCATTAGCAGAACTAGATGATATGAATAGATAGACAGATGGGCATTAGCAGAACTAGATGATATGAATAGATAGAGAGATGGGTATTAGCAGAACTAGATGATATAAATAGATAGACAGATGGGTATTAGCAGAACTAGAGAACATGAAGAGATAGACAGATGGGTATTAGCAGAACTAGAGAACATAAATAGATAGACAGATGGGTATTAGCAGAACTAGAGAACATAAATAGATAGACAGATGGGTATTAGCAGAACTAGAGAACATAAATAGATAGACAGATGGGTATTAGCAGAACTATAACATGAAGAGATAGACAGATGGGTATTAGCAGAACTAGATGATATGAATAGATAGACAGATGGGTATTAGCAGAACTAGATGATATGAATAGATAGACAGATGGGTATTAGCAGAACTAGAGAACATAAATAGATAGACAGATGGGTATTAGCAGAACTACCGTAGATAACAGTATAGTCGCCAGCTGCAATAATGTCGCCAGGCGCCATATATTACGAATTATAGCACCACTACTGATTTGTCTGTGCCACTAAAGATGATACACAGTAGTTTATATCATGACTGTATAATCTACTCTGTTTCAGCGTTGTTTTATGCTTTGCATCTGCAAGTATATACGGTTTCAAATTTCCCTACTCGTTTTTTTTTCGGGCGACGACGACAGCGGGAGGACACTCAGTAAATAAACACTAATTGGCGGCCTTATTGTTGGTCGGCACTCTGGTGATATTTTTGTAATTTGTTCATTTATAGCCATACTATAACACAGATGAAAACACAAAATGACACAGACTCTCCCGATAGCCCCTTCTAACTTTCCTGAAATCATGGATGTAGAAATGTAAGTATTAACGCCACCAGATGTATGTAAACAGAAAAAAAAGTTGTCCTGGCGACTTTAGTGTTATCTACGGTAGATAACATGAATAGATACCTTAGACAAACATAGATAGATATAATAGATGGGTATTAGCAGAACTAGATAACATGAAGAGATAGACAGACGGGTATTAGCAGAACTAGATAACATGAAGAGATAGACAGACGGGTATTAGCAGAACTAGATAACATGGAGAGATAGACAGACGGGTATTAGCAGAACTAGATAACATGAAGAGATAGACAGACGGGTATTAGCAGAACTAGATAACATGGAGAGATAGACAGACGGGTATTAGCAGAACTAGATAACATGAAGAGATAGACAGACGGGTATTAGCAGAACTAGATAACATGAAGAGATAGACAGACGGGTATTAGCAGAACTAGATAACATGGGGAGATAGACAGACGGGTATTAGCAGAACTAGATAACATGAGAGATAGACAGACGGGTATTAGCAGAACTAGATAACATGAAGAGATAGACAGACGGGTATTAGCAGAACTAGATAACATGGGGAGATAGACAGACGGGTATTAGCAGAACTAGATAACATGAAGAGATAGACAGACGGGTATTAGCAGAACTAGATAACATGGAGAGATAGACAGACGGGTATTAGCAGAACTAGATGACATGAAGAGATAGACAGATGGGTATTAGCAGAACTAGATGACATGAAGAGATAGACAGATGGGTATTAGCAGAACTAGATGACATGAAGAGATAGACAGACGGGTATTAGCAGAACTAGATGACGTGAATAGTGTATGTTTTTATTCACATCACTGACATCTGGCGGAGAAATATTACATTATGAAATATTATGCAAGAATGTTAAGTTACGATCGGTGGTTTTAATCTCACTTCCTTTATAGTTTTTCGAGTGATAATTATATATATTTCCTACTTTCTACTGTGTTATTGTGGTGCACTAGTAAAGTAGTAGTAGAGTTTGTACGTATATCAAAATTATTTTTACATGTATATTTTGCTACATTAAATTGTCTTTGGGATTGATTTATTATATTCATTCAATTTATTCTATGGAGTACTATGGTTTTGTGTGTGTGTGGTGTGTGTGTGTGTGTGTGTGTGTGTGTGTGTGTGTGTGTGTGTGTGTGTGTGTGTGTGTGTGTGTGTGTGTGTGTGGAGAGAGGAAAAGCGAGAAAATTATTATGCTCCTGTCTTTCTTCGCATATTTCTTTTATCTTACATTATTCAGATATTCTCTCTCTCTCTCTCTCTCTCTCTCTCTCTCTCTCTCTCTCTCTTCTCTCTCTCTCTCTCTCTCTCTCTCTCTCTCTCTCTCTCTCTCTCTCTCTCTCCACGTCTCATATTTGTCACCTTTCCTTGTCTTTATCTTGTCCTTGCCCTCCTCCTCATCCTCCTCCTCCTCCTCCTCCTACTCAGCACCCTCGCCACGTCCGCTGAGGTACAACAATGCTTGGACAGAACCATGTGAGGGTTGCCCAATATCCAGCGTGGCGCCACATGCATCCCAACACTCTCTCTCTCTCTCTCTCTCTCTCTCTCTCTCTCTCTCTCTCTCTCTCTCTCTCTCTCTCTCTCTCTCTCTCTCTCTCATGTTTGTTTCTATCTATGTATCAGAGAGAGAATGTGAGAGATAGAGAGAGAGATACTGTGTTTGTATAATAGAGAAAGATAATAACTTCATTTGGTGTTTGAAATCTATGAAAAAAGTTGTAAAATCATTAATCCCCAAACACACACACACACACACACACACACACACGGGGAAATCCCGGGGATTTTTCACTGACAAATTCGGGCGGCTACTTGAGCAAGTAACCCCCCCATCCAACCTTCCCCATCCTAACCACCCCCATCTCCTTGAGCAAGGGGATGGGGGTGTGTGGTGTGTGACGTCCCAGCATTCCCAGAGATCGGTAATAATGAGCTCCAAGCTCGCACCAGGAGGGTGAAACTGGCGATCGCGAGTCCGACTTGCGCGGACAAAACCATGGGTGAATGACACACACACACACACACACATACACACACACACGACAAACAGGAAACTTGCCACTCCCCTCCCCAAACTGTTCCCCTTACCCTCTGAGATTTCCCTTGAGCGTACTGCCACGAGTACCTATCATGAACTATTTCCCCTCACCCATTCCCCTCCCATTCCCCTCTTCCATTCCCCTCCACTCCCCTCTCTCTCTCCTCCTATTATTTCACTTACTGTTTCCCATATCTCAAAATTTCTTAGTTTTATTTCTTATATCTTTATCCAGTTCCTTTTACTTTCTCCCTTTTTCCTCTCCCTTTACCTCTCCTATTTTCCTTATTTCCTTAATCCCTTATCTCAAAATTTCTTAACGTTTTAATTTTCTTTGTTTTCTTTTATGTGTGTGTGTGAGAGAGAGAGAGAGAGAGAGAGAGAGAGAGAGAGAGAGAGAGAGAGAGAGAGAGAGAGAGAGAGAGAGAGAGAGAGAGAGAGAGAGAGAGAGAGAGAGAGAGAGAGAGAGAGAGAGAGAGAGAGAGAGAATGATTGAAAGGGGTAAGGAATAGGAAAGAGAAAGGGGGAGGAGAAGAAGGCGTGAGAAGCTTGGATATTGTTGGGTTAAAGAAAGAAAGGAGGAAGGGAGAGATAAAGAAGGAGAGAAAGAAGGAGATAAAGAAGACATTTTCCAATATTCCCAAGTGGATAGAAACGAAGGTAGGAATAACAGAAGAATATTGTGAGCAAGACGTATATATTACCCTTCTTCTTCCTCCACCCTCCTCCTCCTCTTCTTTTTATTCCTCCTCCTCCTCCTCCTCCTCCTCCTCCTCCTCTCGGGCCACGGAGCTGGGGCCTGATTGACTGCTGCCTCCCAAGAAAGCGCCAGGCAAGGCTGCCGCACCACCCTTGAACTTCCACACTGAGCCTACACCAACACTACATTAGACCTCATAACACACACAGATAGCCCCGAGTTAACGGTTACCACTACTACTCTCGACCTGTGACGGGCTGTGGATCAGTAAGGGTCCTGACAGTTAGTGACCACCATCGGGATTTAAGGTATCAGGGGTCACTGCTGCAGGGGGCATTGAAGTGTACGGCGTCCTACATGGAAAGTACACAATCCGCAGTGGATTGAACGGAGCTGGGGCCTGATTGACTGCTGCCTCCCAAGAAAGCGCCAGGCAAGGCTGCCGCACCACCCTTGAACCCCCAAACTGTGTTCCCACCATTACAAAACACACATAACATGACCTATCTATCAAGCACTAAACCTACCCTCACAAACTAGTAGTAGTTAGCCATAGATTACAGTTTTCAACTTTCCTCACAAATTCCATGCAGTTTTTCTATATTGCATGGTCTCCCTTCATTTCCGGCCAGCTTCGGCTGGAGGGATGGGTGGGTGGGGAGGAGCCTTCTACTTCCTATCCTTTCTCTCTTATTATCTAGTTAGTGTAGTGTAGTTAGAGCAAACAGTCTTGTAAGGACCTATTGGTCTGTTGCTGTTTGTGTTTCCTTTGTAATCCTTTGTAAATAATCCTCCTCTTCCTCCTCCTCCTCTTCTTCTTATTTCTCTTCGTCCACTCCCAAAACCCGCAGGAAAATAATCTTAGTCACACTGCAGAGAGAGAGAGAGAGAGAGAGAGAGAGCATTGAAGTTCATTTATATTCATCTTTCATTTCATTCACTTCATTCCTTCTCTTCATGACATACGTACAGTCCTTAATTTTCTTATTTTCCTTCTCGCTCTCTCTCTTGTTTCTCTCTCTCTCTCTCTCTCTCTCTCTCTCTCTCTCTCTCTCTCTCTCTCTCTCTCTCTCTCTCTCTCTCTCTCTCTCTCTCTCTCTCTCTCTCTCTCTCTCTCTCTTATACACAATAGTCACATATTGTCCCCATGACAACATAGTTTTTTCCACTATTGTCGTTTTTTCTTCACTACATCTGCCTTTTCTTCTCAAAGTCTCACATTTCTATTTTTTCACAGCTATTTCCTGCTTCTTATTTTTCTTCTGATTCTTCTTACCTTTTTTTATTTTTTATTGTGATATATTTTCTCTGATTTTTTTTTTTTTTTATCTGATTATGATATTTCTCTGATTATTTTTCCTAATATTTTTGGTCAGGTTAATTTTCTGTGCAAAGTTTTTGTTGAAATCTCTTTCCCGATTTTTTTCTTCAGATGTGTCATTTCTATCTTTTACATTTTTTTTTATATTATTTTCTATTTATATTTTTTTCAGTTTTCATTTTTCTTCTTTGTTCAATTTTATTTTTTAAGTTTATTTTTTTATTTTTTTATTTTTTTTTATATTATATTTTTTTTTTTTTTTTTTTTTTTTTTTTTTTTTTTTTTTTTTAGTATCCTCAGCTTTATGTAAAAATGTTCATCTATTTAATATGATTTTTTTTACCATATATTTCCTTCTATATATATATATTTTCTTCTATATTCCTCTCATATATACAATGAATTTAATGTGTTTTATTTATATATATTTTTTTATTATTTTCTCATTTTTTCCCCAACATATTTTCTATCACCTTTTTTTCCTTCTTTGTGGCTAGGTAAAGGTAATAAGGGACTTACCTGTCTTGTACACCTGCTCTCTCTCTCTCTCTCTCTCTCTCTCTCTCTCTCTCTCTCTCTCTCTCTCTCTCTCTCTCTCTCTCTCTCTCTCTCTCTCTCTCTCTCTCTCTCTCTCTCTCTCTCTCTCTCTCTCTCTCTCTCTCCCTCCATGATTCTAAGCAACATGAAAGTATGATGTTCTTTAGTATCATAAATAATGTGGTCTGGTGTGACTCTTTATGTTCTATGTTATGAGATCCTAGTCTGCTATATTGTGATGTGGCTTCGTGTGATGTGGCATTATGTGGTGTGGTCAGGTGTGGTTTTATGGTATTGTATTGCTGTTGTTATGTATTGTTTTTTTATGTATAGTGTGGTATATAGTGTGGTAGGGTGTGGTGTAGTGTTTTATTTGTGGGTTAGGGATGTGGCAGGGATGTGGTTTGGGATGTGGTAGGGTGTGGTAGTAATGTGGCTTGGGATGTGGTAGTAATGTGGTTTGGGATGTGGTAGGGTGTGGTAGTAATGTGGCTTGGGATGTGGTAGTAATGTGGTTTGGGATGTGGTAGGGTGTGGTAGTAATGTGGCTTGGGATGTGGTAGTAATGTGGTTTGGGATGTGGTAGTAATGTGGTTTGGTATGTGGTAGGGTGTGGCTTGGTATGTGGTAGGGTGTGGCTTGGGATGTGGTTTGTGATATGGCTTGGGGTGTGGCTTGAGATAAACATAAGAACATAAAAACATAGGAAAATAAGGAAGCTACAAGAGAGAGGTGTGGTTTGGGATGTGGTAAGATATGTGGCTTATGGAATGTGGCAGTAACGTGGTAGGATGTGGTGGGATGTGGTAGGGATGTGGTTTTCCCTCCAGCTCATCGGGAACCATTGGTGTGGCCAGCAAAGACAAGGCAAGTTGGGTTAAAGAAGATTTGTTTCCTCCCAGGAGCTAACCTTTCTCCTCCTGCTCCTCCTCCTTCTCCACCACCTCCTCCTCCTCCTCCTCCTCCTCCTCCTCCTCCTCCTCCTCCTCCTCCTCCTCCCCTTCTCCTCCCCCTCCTCCTCCTCCACCACCACCTCCTCCTCCTCCTCCTCCTCCTCTATTGTCCTCTTTTCTCCCTCAGTCCTCCCCTCTTCATGTTTTCCTTGTCTTGTTTCTCTCTCTCTCTCTCTCTCTCTCTCTCTCTCTCTCTCTCTCTCTCTCTCTCTCTCTCTCTCTCTCTCTCTCTCTCTCTCTCTCTCTCTCCTTTATTTTAGTTGTCGTATTCTCTCCCTTTTCTTTTAACATTCTCTTCATCCTTCTGTCCCTCTTACTCTTTCTTATTACATCACTTATTCTTTCTTTATATTTTGTCCTTTATCTTATTTCACCCTATTTACTGTACTTTCCCCAATACTTTCTCCTTCTTCCATACATTTCACAATTCCTTTTCTCCTTCCCAGCCCTTTTCTTTCCTACTATTTCCTCTCCTTCACTCCACTTCCCCTTATTTTCCCTTCTTTTCCTCTTTTTCTTCCCCCCCTTCCATTTCCCACCCTTCCCTTTCCATATTTTTACTCCACTATCCCTTTCTTTCCCTTCTCTTCTTCCTCTACTTTCTTTTTTCTCCTTTCTATTCCATTTCCTTTTTGCACAATAACCAGATAAAGAGAAAAATAATAATATATCAATCAAAAATAATAAATAAATATATATAAGGCATAAATCAATCAATCAATCAAAAATAATGAAATGAAATATGTATACAGCAAGAAATAACTCACAAAACACGAGATAGTCACATAATTTTATTGCAAACCAACAGAGAGAGAGGAGAGAGATGGATATGATGGGAGCCTTAAACTTAGTGGCTTACAAAGGAATACAGAGGAATGCGGCCTAAAGGAGCATTCTATTAAAGGACACGACACCACGGAATCGCTTTGAACACTCGCAAGAAGCAGGTCCTGAGAAAAAATGGGAAGAGGAAGAGGAAGAGGAAGGAAGTGTATGGAAGAATGTTAAGAACTCCTTTTTTGGTATATAGAAAAGGGGAAAGAGAGAGAGAGAGAGAGAGAGAGAGAGAGAGAGAGAGAGAGAGAGAGAGAGAGAGAGAGAGAGAGAGAGAAGAGAGGAGAAGAGAAAGAGAGAAGAAGAGAGACGAAGAAGATGAGAGAGAGATAGAGAGAGAGAGAGAGAGTAAAAAGCAAGTGAAAAAAAGAAAGACTAAAAAAAAAAAAAAATAGGAGCTTCGATAGTTAACAAAAAGAAGACGAAAAGTAAATAAAGATAGATAGAGAGAGAAAGATAGAGAGAGAAAGAAAAATTCAGATAGAGAGAGAAGTATAATTTAGATAGAGAGAAAGAGTAAAAAGAAAGTAAAAAAAAAACAGAAAATTTGAGAGCTTCGATAGTTCATAAAAACAAGAGGAAAAGTTAAATATAAATCAGAGAGGAATCAAGAGGAACCAAAAGTTATAAAGAGGATGACGGTATTGGGGCATATGTATACACGATGACAGGGTAACCACAGCAGCCTCAGGTGTACACAGCGATAGGTATACACACAATACAGAGGCGTGGTGGTGATGGTGGTGGTGGCCAGCTAGACAGGTTTACTTCAGACACCCATTAAAAGTAGGGTGAGCGTCCGTTTTTCTTTTACAATTTTTACTATTATTATATTACGTTTTCTTGTTATTTTTGTGTTGAAAAGAGATGTGATTTTTGTTATTATTGTGTTTGTGTTTTAATATTTTCATGTATTGAGGTTTTTTATTTAGTTATATGTTTTATATTTATTGGTCGCTTCCTTCCTTTATTTCTCTGTTTCCTTTATTCATTTCAAAGACAGGTATATATATTTTCTTTTAGGCAGATATATAATTATTTACCTGTACACACACACACACACACACACACACACACACACACACACACACACACACACACACACACACACACACACACACACACACACACACACACACACACACACACACGCACACACACCACACACACACAACACACACCACACACACACACACACACACACACACACACACACACACACACCCTGACATAATCTTCTCAAGTCTCATATTAGCATTGCGATTTCAATTTTTTATATTTTTTTTAATATTATTTATCACTTTATTCCTCTAGTTCCTCTTCCTCTTCATCGAGTATTTTTCTTATTCATCGCCTGCCTGATAAACACTTCTTTCTTTCTTTCTTTCTTCCACTTTCTTTCATCTCTTCCTACTTTATTAGAGTTATTTCTCTGCATTCATTAATTCACGTTTTTTTTTTATATCAATTTTTCTTCATCTTTAATTATTAATCAAATTTCTTCTTATCTTTTAATCATCTTATCCTTTTTTTTTATCAAACGCATTTTTCTTCTCACTACTCTATTATTTTTCTTTTTTTCTTCTTTTTTTTCTTTCTAATGTGAAAAAAACCTCATGTGTATTCCTCCTCTATTTATCTGTTGCTATATATTTCGTTTTATGTTTTTTCTAACTTTTCCATGCTTCTCTTTGTCTCCTCTTTCTTTGTGTTTTCTTCTCTTTGTCTCTTTTCATCACTTTTCTAATTTGTGAAAGTTCAGTTTAAACGACGTGTATTTTCACCTACTCCATATTTTATCATAATTTCACTCATTCCTTTCTAACAATCACCAAGTTATTTTATTTCATTTATTTATTTTCCTTCCGTATCCGAATAAAGTTTATCACAGGAAGGAATCAAACTTTTTTTCTTTTTATATTGTTTCATCCGAACTTTTCTCTCGCCAAACCGAACTAAGAAAATTCATGAATATGGCTTATTTTATATTTATTTGTAACATTTATTAACACACCACTCAGAAATAATGTGTGTGTGTGTGTGTGTGTGTGTGTGTGTGTTACTACGTACATGTAAAAGTGGTGTACAAGGGGACTATATATTACTAATACATACATAACAAAGAAACACACACACACACATACACACACACACATACACACACACACACACACACACACACACACACACACACACACACACACACACACACACACACACACACACACACACACACACACACACACACACACACACACACACACACACACACACTTCTATTCTACAAAATATAATACGAATAAAAAAACAATGCAACATGTGCGTGAAATATGAAGAAATAATGAGAGAGAGAGAGAGAGAGAGAGAGAGAGAGAGAGAGAGAGAGAGAGAGAGAGAGAGAGAGAGAGAGAGAGAGAGAGAGAGAGAGAGAGAGAGAGAGAGAAAGAGAAAGAGAGAGAGAGAGAATATATTTGAGAAGAGAGATTATAAGCAAATAATAAAGGGAGAATTATAATAGTAGAAAGATATAGTGATAGATAAAGAACTCAAGAAAGAATAATAATGCTAAAACAAATTACAACAAATAGTGATATACAAATATTGTTTAAAATACATATAACAACATAAATACTATAAGAATCAAACTATATGATATGAGCTAAAAGTAAAGTATATATAGAAAGAAAATATATAAGAGAATATGTATGTGTAGTGTATAGGAAACCTTAATTATAAAAAAGCTCTTAATAATATAAACATGAAACAGAAATATGTTACAGTTTGTGGAAATCAAGAACAATAAGCAAAAAAACAAAAAAACATTGGTATCTAACAACACACACACACACACACACATACACACACACACACACACACACACACACACACACACACACACACACGTAGACAAACAGCTATATACACACATACATAATCTAGCTTTGTATCCCCTTAACACACGGCAGGGTACAGACCTTCCCCTATCACACCGGCAGGGGGACACCACCCTTACCCTTCACCAATGACCCTACACACCCTGCCAACCCTTCCCCTGCCACACCCGCCCACAGGTAACACAACAGGGAGGGGAACAGGTGACAGTAAACAGGTATATGCAAGGGGGTACTTCGGTATATCACAAGAAATGGGAGAATCATTTTATCCTCGTTTTCTACCTCTTCCTCTCACACTTCAATTCTCCGCCGTAGGAAGAAGAGGAGGATGGGGAGGAAGAGGAAAAGAGGAGGAGGGTGAGGGGTAGCTGATGATGAGGGGAAGACGCCTAGTGAAGGGGAACCAAAGCGGAGTCCAGTGTTTTTCTTCTCCTTCCTTGTGTCGTCTTTACCTGCGAAAAAACGAGGGGAAAAAGGTGTTGATTAGTAAAAATGTGAACAGGTGATGGTAGTAGTTGTAGTAGTAGTAGTAATAGTTGTTGTAGTAGTAGTAATAGTTGTTGTAGTAGTAGTAGTAGTAGTAGTAGTAGTAGTAGTAGTAGTAGTAGTAGTAGTAGTAGTAGTAGTAGTAGTTGTAGTACTGGTGGTAGTAATAGTAGTAGTAGTAGTAGAAGTAGTAGTAGTAGTAGTAGTAGTAGTAGTAGTTGTAGTACACAAGAACACAAGAAAATAAGGAAGCTACAAGAGGCCGCGAGGCCTACACGTGGTAGTTCCTGTCACCTAACACTACCTACATCCACCTTTCATCCCCATCCATGAACCTATCCAGCCCCTCTTTAAAGCTCCCTAATGACTCCGCACTAACTACCTGTCTACTGAGACCATTCCATTCATTCACCACCCTATTTGTGAACCAGTTTTTCCCTATTTCCTTTCTAAATTTACGCTTTTCCAGCTTGAATCCGTTACTTCTTGTTCTACCCTGGTTAAAGGCCGTAAGAACTTTTCCTACCTCTCCTTTATTAAATCCCTTTATCCACTTAAAAATTTCTATCAGATCGCCCCTTACTCTGCGTCTCTCGAGTGAGTGTAACTTTAATAACTTCAATCTCTTCTCATAACTAAAGTTACGCATCCCTTGTATCATTTTGGTCATCCTTCTCTGCACTGTTTCTAAGTAGTAGTAGTAGTAGTTGTTGTTGTTGTAGTAGTGGTTGTAGTAGTAACAGTAGTAGTAGTTGTTGTAGTAGTAGTAGTAGTAGTAGTAGTAGTAGTAGTAGTAGTAGTGGTGGTTGTAGTAGTAGTAGTAGTAGTAGTAGTAGTAGTAGTAGTAGTAGTAGTAGTAGTAGTACTAGTAGGAGTAGTAGTAGTAGTAAATAATGGAAATGGTGGAGGTGTTGTGAGTGGTAATGGTGGTGTGGTTGTAGTAGTAGTAGTAGTAGTAGTAGAGGAAGCAAATGTAGTTATTGTAGTAGTAGTAGTAGTAGTAGTAGTAGTAGTAGTAGTAGTAAATGAGTAAGATTTGTTAGGTATCTATTAACACACCATTTTTTTTTCTCTCTCTCTCTCTTTAATTATCTCGTCTATCTCTCTTCCCCTTTGCTGTATGCTCTTTAAATTCTCTTTTATCTCTTTCTCTTTCCCTAATCTTGATCTCTACCTTTTATATATTCCTTCTTCCTCATCCTTCTCCTTGTTTTATCTCTTAACTCTTTGTCTTCCACTTCCTAGTTCTCTTTTATTTCCTCTTTCCTCTTGAATCACTGATATTTCCTTGCTTTCTTTCTTTCTTTATGCTATCTCATTATCTTCCTCATCTATGCATTCATAATATTACATTTCTTTATTCTCTCTCTCTCTCTCTCTCTCTCTCTCTCTCTCTCTCTCTCTCTCTCTCTCTCTCTCTCTCTCTCTCTCTCTCTCTCTCTCTCTCTTGTATCATATTTCTTACTCTCATTCTATTTTCCCTCTATCCTCCTCTTCCTCCTCCTCCTCCTCCTCCTCATTCTTCCTCCTCCTCCTCCTCCTCTTCTTCCTCCTCCTCCTCCTCCTCCTCCTCCTCCTCCTCCTCCTCCTCCTCCTCCTCCTCCTCTCCTCTTCCTCCTCCTCTTCCCTCCTCTTCCCTTCACTAACCTTTCCTCTTGTTATTGCCCAAGAGTCTCTGTACGTCAAACTCTATCACACCGTCTGGCGTCATCGTAGAAATAATGTAGTCGTCGTCGTAGTCGTCGTAGTCGTCGTAGTCGTCGTAGTCGTCGTCGTGTCGTCCGTCCTCTCCTCCTCCTCCTCGTCGTCTGTCGCTTCGTCCTGCCATTCCCCCTGAAAACGTCGCCCCTCTTTTTGTTATCATGTTTTTCTTTATGTCGTCTTTTATTTTATTGTTTGTCGTTTTGTCGTCGTCTGTCATTATTATTATTATTATTATTATTATTATTATTATTATTATTATTATTATTATTTTTATTATTATTATTATTATTATTATTATGATTATCATTTTTATTATTATTTTTATTATTATTATTATATTATTATTATTATTATTATTATTATTATTAATTATTATCATTATTGCTTATGTTATTGTCATTGTTATTATTCTTTGTTTCTTTTATATTTCCGTTGTTTATCTTCTCTCTTTTTCTGTTTGTCTTTTTTTTTTATATGATTTTGTCGTTCTTGCATTGTTATATTTTTTACTTTATTTTGCTTTATAGTTTTATTTTATTTCATTTCTGTATAGTTTTAGTTTGTTTATTTTCGTTTTCTGTATTTTGTATTTCAGTTTTAAACCTCTATTCATCTTTGTCCCTTGTGAGTTCTTACGTCTGTCTCACAAACTGTTTTACTCTCTCTCTCTCTCTCTCTCTCTCTCTCTCTCTTCTCTCTCTCTCTCTCTCTCTCTCTCTCTCTCTCTCTCTCTCCTTCCTCTCTTCTCTCTCTCTCTTCTCTCTCTCTCTCTCCACACATACACCTCACACGCACACGTTATATTTTTTTTTGTCATGGCCCAAAGTAATCATCTTTATTTCTGTCACATTACAAGCATAGTGATATCTCTCTCTCTCTCTCTCTCTCTCTCTCTCTCTCTCTCTCTCTCTCTCTCTCTCTCTCTCTCTCTCTCTCTCTCTCTCTCTCTCTCTCTCTCTCTCTCTCCACACGTTATAACTTTTTCGTCATAGTTCAAATCTTTGTTATCAGTAATATTCTATCTCAGCGTAAGTTCTTATCAGTCCCGCATGTCTGGTATTTCCGCTTTAAAATCAAAGAAATAAACCCGTTCCTATCAGCTCAATTTGGACTGCATAGGTCATACATTGAATTACATCGGAGTTTATAGGTAGAGATAGGAGGAGGTCTGTCGGTCTATGATGAGGCTCCCTATTTCTTATTATCTTACTAGCATGAGGGAAAGGATAGCACGATAGAAGGCTCCTCCCCACCCATCTCTCTAATGATGGGAGCAATAATAGGAAAACAAATGTTGAGCTTGAGGTTTCGTATCTGATGGTATAATCGATATCTCCAAAAACGTTACATATTTCGATAAAAAAGGGATATAATTTTACTATACAAATTTTAAATGTCATTACAGTACATAGGATCGATTCGGCGCTCCCAGGGTTTATAACAGTCCAATACCAACCCCGTACTCGTGAGCGGTGCGAGAAATGGTTGGGAGGGAGTCTGGAAGGTGTGCCGACAGATGAAAATGTCTTAACCAGTCCTCTAATCACAGACAGTTGGGAATGAAGTGACAGGCTGCAGTGCTTGAATCAGTAGTAAGGAAAAGGGAAAAGTAGAGAATGCATTGTAGAAGATTGTCATTTTTTGCATTATCGTATTCGTGATTCATCATCATCATTGTCATTTTCATAGTCTTATTCTTCTGTCATCATCGTCATCATCACTACCACCACAACTACTCCACCACCACCACCACTACTACTCCACCACCACCACCACTACTCCACCACCACCACCACCACCACCACCACCACCACCACCACCACCACCACCACCACCACCACCACCACCACCACCACTACTACTACTACTACTACTACTACTATACTACTACTACTACTACCACTTCACTACCACTCCACCACCAGCACTACTACTACTACTACTACTACTACTACTACTACTACTACTCCTACTACACTAACTACTCTACTACTACTACTACTACTACTATTACTACCACCATTATCACCACCACCACCACCACTATTACTACTACTACAATACTACTACTACTACCACCACCACTCTACCACCACCACTCTACCACCACCACCACCACTATTACTACTACTACTACTACCACAACCACTCTACCACCACCACCACCACTATTACTACTACTACTACTACTACAACCACTCCACTACTCCTACTACTACTACTACTACTACTGTTACTACTGCTACAACCACTCCACCACCACTACTACTACTACTACTTCTACTACTACTACTATTACTTCTACTACTACTACTTCTACTACTGCTAATACTTCTACTACTACTACTGTTACTACTACTACAACCACTCCACCACCACTACTACTACTACTACTTCTACTACTACTACTTCTACTACTGCTAATACTTCTACTACTACTACTACTACTACTACTACTACTACTACTACTACTACTACTACTACTACTACTACTACTACTACTACTGTTACTACTACTACAACCACTCCACCTACTAAATGATACCTCCACCACATGTTTATTTGTGAAATATATGCGGGCTCCACTAATTGGAGGTCAGTAGCCCCAACTCAGGTCGCTACTGACTGTGGCATCCAACCATAGACTACTACTACTTATCTATTAATTACTCTCCTCTCTCCATCACCTGCACTAATATGCCGCTCTCCACTACAGTGTCCTGGTAGTTCAGGCTATAGCTAGCCTGAACTACAACCACCACTACTACTACTACTACTACTACTGCTACTGCTACTGCTACTGCTACTACTACTACTACTACTACTACTACTACTGCTACTGCTACTGCTACTGCTACTACTACTACTACTACTACTACTACTACTCACCTTTTCGTCTAAATGTTCTCGTGTGGTTTTCTCTCTTGGGTTCTCCGCGTGTCTCCTTTTGTCTCTCCATCTCCTCCTCCTCCACATCCTCATCCTCCTCCCCTCGGTTCCTCCTCTCCTCCCGCTCCCCTTCCTCCGTCTCCTCCTTCGGATCCGGATAATTTAGCAGCAGTTGACGGGGAATTTCTGGGGAAGAATATGGATGGTCTTAGGGAATTTTTGGAAGTTTTAGAATGTTAGCGAATTTAAGTATTTTTTTAAAGGGAGTGGTATGTGTGTGTGTGTGTGTGTGTGTGTGTGTGTGTGTGTGTGTGTGTGTGTGTGTGTGTGTGTGTGTGTGTGTGTGTGTGTGTGTGTGTGTGTGTTTCTGTTTCAAAGTATTTATGTGTTGTCATTTTGCTATTCTATTACTATTATTATGATCTTTGTTATCAATATTATTAATTTTATTGTTATTATTATTATTAGTAGTAGTAGTAGTATTACTATTATTTTTATTACTTTTATTATTGTTTTTGTTATAGTTGATGCTCGATAGTCACATATTTCTTGAATCTCTCCACAACTTATTAGTATTATATTACTTTTTTTTCTCCTTCTTTCTCACATGATTACTGGTTATCTCAAAATTAACTTATATCATTGTTGTGTGGCCTACTGATTTTGTTGTATCACCTCTTCCTCCTCCTTATTCATGCCCTACTACACCACCACCACCACCACCACCACCACCACCACCACCACCACCACCACCGCCACCACCACCACCACCACCACCACCACCATCACCACCACCACCACCACCACCACCACCACCACCACCACCATCACCACCACCACCACCACCACCACCACCACCACCACTACCACTACCACCACCACCACCACCACCACCACCACCATTAACAACAACAACAACATATATCATAATTTTCTTCCTTCCTGACTCCTCCTCTACCACACTCCTCTTCTTCTTCTTACTCTATTTTTTCCCCACAATCATACTCTCCACCACCACCACCACCACCACCACCACCACCACCACCATCACCACCACCACCACCACCACCACCACCACCACCACCACCACCACACCACCACNTCACCATACACTTTCACATTGCCATTGGTTTCCCCGAAGGAGTTTTTGGCGTAGCATCCGTACGACATGAAGTCCTCAGCCTGGATGTTCTTGATCTTGAGCCGCATGTACGCCTTGTATCCATTCTCGGCCACGATGGTGTCATGCCGCCCGCCTGGACCAAGGGGGAGAGGGGGGAGGGAGGTGAATGGCGGGCAGGGGAGAGGGGGGGAGAGAGAGAGAGGGGGGAAGGTGAGAGAGTGAGGAAGCAAAAGTGTAAAAAAATTGAGAAAACGGAAATACAAGAGTGAAAGGAAATTTAGGAACTCTTTGGATATATAAAAGAGAGAGCGAGAGACGATACAAATAAAGATGGATATAAAAGAGAGAGAGAGAGAGAGAGAGAGAGAGAGAGAGAGAGAGAGAGAGAGAGAGAGAGAGAGAGAGAGAGAGAGAGAGAGAGAGAGAGAGAAAGAATGTGTGTCCAACAGCTGTAATCTTGCTGTCAGTGTATCGAAATGTGAGAAAGAAAGCAAGAAAATGCGATCAATTTATTAAGAGCATCAGTGTGACGGGTTCCGGCAAGGTTATTTATTTATATTTTTAGCTGGGCAACGTACGATGAGAATACAATGATAAGAAGGTAACAGTTTGGTATTTATGATAGAACGAAAATTTAATGTGTGTCGAGTGGTTGTGAAATGGCGAGGACAGAGAGAAAAAAGTTTGTTATTCTTGGGAACATGAAAATTATAGAGAAGCGAGAATACACACAAACACAGCAAAGCTCAAAACGAATATAAAAGAAGAAAAAGTAAACACGGGTGTGAAGATGAAAGTCTCTTTGGTTTTTTACAGAAAACGGAAGAAAGAAAACGGAATGATTACTTTAACTGGCGGATAGACATATAAGAAAACGGGATGAAGGTACATAGAAAACGGGAAGAGAATAATGACAAACTAATGAAATCCTACGTTAAGCAGGATTCACACATTCCATAATCGAACCACGATAGTACCACCAATTTGATTATTGACGCTATCGTGAAATTTGACCACGATAAACGCAGACCACGATAGCCTCACAACAATGTCACGCTGCTTGTAAGTATGTGTCATGACGGTCGTAATATGGTCACGATGGAGTCATGATAGCAGTAAGACAAAATCAACGGTCATTTTGTTGTCACGATAGAGCTACGATAACCACGATAGTGCCATGACAGTGCCATGAAAGTATCACGATAGTGTCAAGAGCTATAGCAACATGCTTCACACGTGGGTGGGTGGCCACGTGGTAGTGATTGAGAAATAGGGGTAGAGATGAAGGTGGGAAAAACAGGGGTGGGTGTTGGTGATAGAGAAGGGGGGAAAACGGGGGTAGGGGTGTTGTGATAAAGAAGGGGGTGTTGATTTTGGTGGGGAAACGGGGGGACGGGGGGGGGGGCGAGAAGGCGTTGTTGGTGGTGGTGAGAAATGTGAGTGGTTAAACGGGGGGTGTCACCACGTGGTGATGGGGGTAGGGAGTCGCGGGTGGGTGGAGGTGAATGAGAAAGGGGGGAGAAGGCGTTAGAGGGTGCAGAAAAGGGGGGGAAGGTAAGGATGAAGGCGGGCGTAACGGATTTTTATCGTCACGATAGACATACGACGATCACGATAGTGTCACGAAGCTGCTACATAGATAACGATAGCGTCACGGTAGACTTACGATAGCGCTGCGTTGGGTACACAAATCGGGGAGCTTCCCGATTTTTTAGTGCATGCACTAACTTTTTGTGGCCTCGGCCGAACGCGTCACGAGCGTCACGATCGGTCACGATGGACCCATAACCAGGACCATGACGGCGCTGCGCATTGCATTGTTGGCGCTTTCGTGGTTCCATTATGGAATGTGTGACGGGGGCTTTACGTGCCTTCAATACTCTCCCACCGTTCTACGTCATCACTACTACTACTACTACTACTACTACTACTATTACTACTATTATTACTACTACTCTTACTACTATTACTACTACTACTTACTGGAGAGGATCATCTGTCCCTTCTCGTCTGTCCAGTAGTTGATGGAGCGCGGGAAGGACTCGGTGTGGCATTCCAAGGTCACGTCCATGCCCCTCGCCACCCCACCAGCTGGTTGGGGATCCACAACACCGGCTGGACTGTGGTGGGGGTGGTAGTAGTGGTGGTGGGGGGGCAATGGTTGGTGGGGGTAGTAGTGGTAGTGGTGTGGGTGGTCGTGGTAGTGGTGGTGGTGGTGTGGGTGGTCGTGGTAGTGGTGGTGGTGGTGGTGGGGTGTTGTTGGTGGTGGTAGTGGGTAGTGGTTGTGGTGGTAGTGAGGGTGGTAGTGGTGGTGAGAGAGAGAGATAATTTTGTTTAAATATAATACAGTAAATACAGTAAATAAAATGAAATGGGAAATGGTTGATATATGATAATGATACGTAATAATATAGAAAGTGATACAAGATGAAATAAGATGAAAAGTGAAGAGAGAGAGAGAGAGAGAGAGAGAGAAAGGGGAAAGAGGAGAGAAGAAAACGAGAGAGAGAGACAGAGAGGAAGAGAGAGAGAGAGAAGAGAGAGAGAGAGAGAGAGAGGAGAGAGGAGAGAGGAGAGAGAGGGGGGGGGGAATGATAAGTTAGATGGGTGGTGGTGGTGGTGGGGATAGTGTTGGTGGGGGTGGTGGTGGTGATGGTGGTAGTGGTGGTGGTGGTGGTGGCGACGGTAGTAATGGTGGTGTGGTGGCAGTGTGGTGGTGGTCAGGGTAGTGGTGGAGGGGAAAGAAAAATGTTAGTTGTGTAGATTTATAAACATGAATATGAATACAAAAATAAACTTGTGTATATATTAAGCTTTCTAGTCAGTTTTCGTTTCTTAGATGACTCCCAAAAAATTATTATTATGGATGATATTGCTGATAAAGATGGTGGTAAAAGAGAGAGAGAGAGAGAGAAGAGAGAGAGAGGGGAGAGAGAGAGCGAGGGGAGAGGAGAAGAGACAGAAGAGAGACGAGAGAGAGAGAGAGAGAGAGAGAGGAAGAGTGTAAAAGTCACTACAACAATGACAACAACAACAAAAAAGATAGGAGTATGTAGACCAAATTTATGGATATGGAGGCAATACATAGAAGTTTATATGAAAAATAATGGCATCCTTTTTTATTAGGGATAAAAGAGAGAGAGAGAAGAGAAAAACCTGGGGGAGAGAGAGAGAGAGAGAGAGGAGAGAGAGAGAGAGTATTTTTAGCCGTGGTCGACCAGAAAACGAAACAAGAGAAGAGAGAAGAAGGAGAGGAAAGAGAGGAGGGAGAGAGAGAAGGGGAGAAGAGAGAAGAGAGAGAGAGGGATTTTCAGCTCGTGTTCGAACCAGAACGAAAACGAGAGAGAAGAGAGGGGAGAGAGAGGGGAGAGAGAGAGGGGAGAGAGAGGAGAGAGAGGGGAGGAGGGAGTATTTTCAGGCTCCCTGGTCGGCCAAACGAAAAGAAGAGAGAGAGGGAGAGAGCAAGAGAGAGAGACGAGAGGAGAGAGAGAGAGAGGAAGAGAGAGAGAGAGAGAGAGAGGAGATGAGAGAGAGAGGGGAGAGAATAAATTCAGCTCGTGTCGAGACCAGAACGAACAAGAGGAGAAGAGAGAGAGTGAGAGAGAGAAGAGAGGAGAGAGAGAGAAGCGAGGAGAGAAAGAGAGGCCCAGGAGAGAGAGAGAGAGAATGGAGAGCCCAGAGGAAAGAGAGAGAAGGAAGCAAAGGGAATCTGGTCACCAGGGGAAAGATTCAACTGAAAAGGAAAGAGGAAGGTGAGGAGCTTGAGACGGGGCCCCAAACGAAAAAGTGGAGAGTTGGGTATTTAACGTCTTTTCTCCTTTTTGAATTAAAAGAGTGGTTTATAAAAAAATTGTTAGATTTGAAGTTAAGAGGACGAAAAGAGATAAATTTAAAAAAAAGGGAAGCTACTAAGGAAGAGAGTTTACTGGGCAAACTGAAAAGTCTGATCCTATTCTTTTTTTCTTTCTCTTTTTAAACGTATAGTCCCAGGTGGTGATAAATTTCATTAAGATTTAGAAGTTTTACAGAGAAGAGAGAGAGGAGGGAGAGAGAGAAGGGGAGAGTCGGGAGAGAGGAGCGGGGCCTTTTTTTCCCTCCTGCCACTAGAAGTTTCCCTCCCCCCTCCTCCCCCCTCCTCCCTCCCCCCCCCCTTTCCTCCTCACCTTCCCTCAGTAATGCGGAACACGGCGGGCTATAATATTCAACCCTTAATGATTATTTTGTTCTCTTTCCTCGCTCCCTTTCCCCTATTTTGTACCTTTCAGAACCTTTTACTCTAATGTGGGTGTGTGTGTGGTGTGTGGTGTGGGGGTGTGTGGGGTGTGGTGTGTGTGTGTGTGTGGGGTGTTTGTGGTGTTGTTGTGTGTTTTGGGGGTGTGTGTGTGTGGTGTTGTGTGTGGGTGTGGGTTGTGTGTGTGTGTGTGGGGTGTGGGTTTTGTGTGTTGTGGTGTGTGTGGTTGTGTGTTTGTGTGTGTGTGTTGGTGTGGTGTGTGGGGGTGTGTGTGTTTGTGTGTATGTGTTGGGGTGTAGTGGTGGGTTTGTGTGTGGTGGGTGTGTGTGTGTGTGTGTGTGTGTGTGTGGTGTTTGGTGTATGTGTGTGTGTGGGTTTCGTGTGTGCGTGTTGTGGTGGTGTGTTGTATTTTATTTTATTTGGAACCATTTTTTATGTATGTTAATTTTTTACATTAATTTAATCATGTCTTTTATTTCTTTCCAGGTAAGCTGAGTGATTCTGCCACGTGAGTAGTGTGTGTGTGTGTGTGTGTGTGTGTGTGTGTGTGTGTGTGTGTGTGTGTGTGTGTGTGTGTGTGTGTGTGTGTGTGTGTAGAAAAGGTTGTTACTATTAAAGAAGAAAAAATATTTAGTGATAATTTTAGCAATCATGATAATATTTTTTTTTTGTGAGTAATATTTATTTATCACACCAGTATTAATTTTTTCCTCCCTGCTTTCTTCCTTCCTTCCTTCCTTCCTTCCTTCCTTCCTTCTTTTTTTTTTAC
Source organism: Chionoecetes opilio (assembly GCA_016584305.1). Classification (NCBI taxonomy): domain Eukaryota; kingdom Metazoa; phylum Arthropoda; class Malacostraca; order Decapoda; family Majidae; genus Chionoecetes; species Chionoecetes opilio. Next base: position 69,920 of record JACEEZ010002339.1, read on the forward strand.
TTTCCTTTATTCCTGTTTTCCATACCTCTCCAACGTTCCTCCGCTTCCTCCATTCCTTCCTTCCTTTTTTCATTTATTTTTTTTTTTCCTTTCCCTCCCTTACTTCCTTCCTTCCTTCCTTTATTCCTTACTTCTTTCTCTCCCTTTGTTACCTTCCTCCCTACCTTCTATGTCCCTTTCCTACTTCCTTCCTTCATTCACGCCTTCAAAAATGCGAAATAAATCTCTGGTAATCCTATTTATCACTGATAAGATAGGTACACACACACACACAACACACACACACACACACACACCCCACACACACCCAAAACACACACACACACACACACACACACACACACACACACACACACCACACACACACACCACACACACACACACACCACACACCACACACACCACCCACACACTACGCACATACACAAAACCCCCACAACCTACAACACACACAAACACACACACACACACACACACACACACACACCACAAACACACACAACACACACACCACACACCACACACACACACACCTACTACAACGTACACACACACACACACACACCCCAACACCACTACACACACCACACACAACACACACACACACACACACCACACACACACACACACACACACACACACCACACACACACCACACACACACCCCACTACCTACAACGTACACACACACAACACAACACAACAGACAGCACAACCACCACCCCACACACACACACACACACACCCCAAACACACCAAAACACACACACACACACCACACCCAAAAACACAAAACACAACCCAACACACAAACCACAAACACACACACAACACACACCCCACACCCACACACACACAACACACAACCCAGTATAGGCTTCAAAGGGATCACAAATTCCCTCTGCTATTGGCTAATACTGTTAATTACAACCATTAACATC
>JACEEZ010002342.1:0-7500 GCA_016584305.1 Chionoecetes opilio
AAAAAAAAAAAAAAAAAGGGGGGGGGGGGGCGCAGAGTAAGGGGCGATCTGATAGAATTTTTAAATGGGTAAAAGGGGTTTTAAAAAAGGAAGGGAGAAAAATTTTTTAAAGGCTTTTAACCGGGTAGAACAAGAAGTACGGATTTAAGCTGGGAAAAACGTAGTTAGAAAGGAAAAAAAGGGGAAAAAATGGGTTTACAAATGGGGGGGAATGATGGAATGGTCTCAGTAGACAGGGGAGTTAGTGCGGGTCTTAGGAGCTTTAAAGGGAGCTGGATAAGTTTATGGTGGGAGAAATGGTGTAGTAGTGTTAGGTGACAGGAAATACCCCCGTTGGCCCGCGGCCCTTGTAGCTTTCCCTTTTTTTCTTTTTAAAAGTTTTCCCTTTTTCTTTTCTACAACTAACCTTAACTACTACTTCTATATACCCCCCAACCACCCCAAAAACCCCCCCACCCCCCTTTTCCCCCACCCCTCCCCCCCCCCCCCAAACCCCCCCTTTCTATTTTTTTACTTTTATTTTACACTACTACTACTTCTTTTTCCTACCCCTTTTTAAACACTACTACTTTTAACTTCTCTCTTTCTCTCCCTTTTTTTCTCTCTTTCCCTTTATAACCCAACTAAAAAAAACTTTCCCACACTACTTACTCTTCTCTCTCTCTCCCCCCCCCCCCCCCCTCCTCTCTCTACTTTTCTCTTCTTTCCCCTCTTTTTCTCTCTTCTCCTTTTTAAAACCCAATTTAAAAACATATTTTTACTTTTTAATTTTAAAAAAAAATTAAAAAATATATTTTTTAATAAATTTAAAATAAATATATTTTTTTTTAAATATATATATATTATTTTTACTCAAACCCAAAACCCAAAAACCCCACCCAAACCCCCCACTACTACTTCTACTACTATACTACTACACACTACACTACTATACTCTACTACTACCACAACCTTCATACTACTCTACTATACTATACTTCTATACTACTACTTACTACTACTACTAAATATACACTACTACTATTTCGAGGTTTTAAATTGCGACCAGTTTTATAAAAGCGTGGGATGAGAAGGAAGGAAGAAGAAAAGAAGAAGAAGAAGAAGAAGAAGAAAAGAAGAAAAAGAAAAAGAAGAAAAAAGAAGAAGAGGAGGGGAGGGGGAAGGAGGAAGGAGGGGGAAAGGGGGAGGGGGAAAGGGAGATGGGGTTTAGGGAGTGGGTAGGAAAAAGATGATTTTAGTTTGCTGGTTATGGGGAAAAGGAAAAGAGTTTAAAGGGAAAGGAAAAAAAAAAGGGGAAAAAGGAAGAAAGGAAAGGGAATAATAGGTGGGGATATTTGAATGAAGAAGGAAAAAATGGAGGAAAAAAATTTGCTAGTATGTGAAAGGAATGAATAAAAATCAAAAAAAAAGGTAAATTTAAAAAAACTTGAAAAGAAAAAATGAAATGAAGGGAGAGGGGAGAGAGAAAGAAAAGAAAAGAGAAAAGGAGAAAAGAAGAGAGAGAGAGAGAAAAAAAAAATAGCCAAAAACACAAAAAAGGGGGAAAAAAACATTACAAAAAATTTTAAAAGCCCCAACAAAAAGAGAAATTAGAGCGAATTAAAGAAAGAAAGATAGTGAGAAAAAATTTCAAAATTTTCCCCGACCAAGAAAATTTTGGTTCAGAAAATTGAAAAAACCCACCGGGGGGGGTTTAGGGTAAAAGAGAGAGAGGAGAGAGAGAGAGGGGAGAGAACATAAGAAAATAAAAAAATAAGGAAGTACAAGAGCCCCGAGGCCTACACGGGGTTTAGTTCCTGCCCACCAAAACACTACCTACATCCCTTTTCCCCCAAATCCAGAACCTATCCAGCTCCCTTTAAAGCTCCAAAAGGGACTCCGCACTAATTTACCTGTCTACTGGGGCCTTCCCACCATTCACCCCCCTATTTGAAACCATTTTTTCCCATTATTTTTTCTAAATCTCCTTTTCCAGTTTTGAATCCGTTATTTTTTTAAAAAACCCGGTTTTAAAAGCCGTAAAAAACCTTTTCCCTCCCTTCTCCTTTTTTAAATCCCTTTTTTCCACTTAAAAACTTCTATCAGATGCCCCTTACTCTGCGTTCTCGAGTGAGTGTAATTTTAAAACTTCAAATCTCCCCCTCAAAAAAAATTTTCGCTCCCTTTATCATTTTGGTCATCCTTCTCGGGCACTTTTTCTAAAAAAACACTATATCCATCCTGAAATATGGAGACCAAAACTAAAGGGCATAGTCTGGGTTTGGGCCCTGACAGACCCAAGAAAAAGTTTTAGAATAACTTCCCCCTTCTATTTTTTTAACATTTCCCCTGGTAATGAATCCTAATACCTATTACTCTTTTTCCTGGCCTAAATCATTTTCCTAGGTGGGAGGTCTGGGCCCCCACCCTCACTCCAAGATTTTTTTTCACCTTCGGGTCTTTTCAGCAAAATTTGCTATGGTGTATCTTTTCCCCGGGTTTTTTCAAACCAACATTAAAAAGCTACTTTTTATAAATATTAATTCCTCTGCCTTTCTGACGGGCCCACTCTTTTAAGTTTTTTCTAAGTCCCCCTTTGCAATATGTTTACGTGGGACTTTTTACCCAATAATCCAACCTAATTTTAGTATCATCAGAAAACTTGCTGAATAAATTCTAATCCCACTATCCAAGTCGTTGTTTGTAAATAAAAAAATAGAAAGGGGGCCCAAAAAACAGCCCCTTGTGGAACCCCCATTTTTTACCGTCCCCATTCAGTTTTGGGAAACCCATTTTTTGAAACCCCTTTTTTGGCCTTTTATTTGCCAAGCTTTTGACCCCAATGAAAAACCCTTCCCATCGAAAACCAAATGACCCCAAACCCCTTATTTAAGAGACGCTCGTGTGGAAACTTTGTAAAATGCCTTACAAAAGCCCAATATTTATATCAAACCCCTTATCATTATCTGCCGTCTCAAAAATTTTCCTATAAAAATCAATAAATTGGGGGCCAGGACCCCCCTTTGGGTAAAACCCCTTTTGTGAATCATTGATCAACATTTTTATCAAGTGCTCTCTTTTTTTTTTTTGCAAAAAAATTCCCAATAATTTCCCCACCACTGATGTTAGATTTAAAGGGGAAAATTTTGACTTTAGTCCTCTTTTTTTTTTCCCTTTTTTTCCTTTTAAAAGGGGGAAAAAACTTTTCCTTTTCCTCCACAATAATGGCACACCCCATCTAAACCCGGGGTTTTCCCAAAAAAAATGTGCACTAACGGACTCACTAAAAAAACCCCTTGCTTTCCTTTAATACCCTGGGATCCCTTAGGGGGTCCTGGCGATTTAAAGTTTTTCTTTTTTTCTATCCCCCCCCCCCACCTTTTTCCCTATTTTATCACAATATCTTTGATTTTTTCCCTTTCACGTTTCCCTTTGAACTCTGTTAAATATCAGGTACGTCGGTGTATCCTCCTCCGAAAAAAACCTTAAGAAATAATCTTTAGACCCTACACTATCCCCCTACCTTTTTAAAGGGAAACCCCCCACCCTGTCCTGCCCTTGGGGGGCAAGAGAAGAGAGAGAGAAAAGAGAGGGGAGGGTTTTTATCAGTTTTTAAGAGTCACTCATCAAAAACACCACGCCCCCCACCTCCTCCTAAAATACAAGACGGAAACATTACAATGGTCTAAATTTGAAATAAAAAAAGAGATCCCAAAAAATACTTAATTGTCAAAAATTCCCAAAAAAATAAAATTAGAAAAAAGATAAAATTAAGGGGGGTTTTCCCAAACTTACAAAAAAATAATGAAAAAAAAAAATAAAAGGGAAAAAAAAAAAATTTAGAATTTAAAAATAGAAAACATGAAGGGGGCCCCCCCAAAAAAAATTTTTTAAAATTTGGGTATAAGAAAATATAGTTGAAAGCAAAGAGGGAATAAACGGAGATGATCTGAACTTAAAATATAGTTTCTGGATACGAAAAAAGGCAAATTGTCAAAACGCAAGAAAATAATTGATAGTGAAAACGAAAAAAATCTAAATATTCGAAACTTTAGAAAAAAATAAATGAAATAATTGAAAGAGAAAATAAACTTCAATTATCAGAACTTAGAAAAAAATGAAAAAGAAAAAAAATACTGAACACGGAAAAAAAAAAACTTGTCAAAACTTAAAATAAAAAAAAAAAAGATCAATGGAATGAAAGGGGAAAAGAGGAAAAGAAAAGAGGAAATCAGGAAGTATTAAAGAAAAAATATGAATAAAAGGGGAAAAAAGGGAAAAAAAAAAAAAAGGTAAATCAAAAGGAAAAAAAAGGGATTACGGACAAAATTTCCGGGAAACCCTAACACAAACCTTCCCCGGGGTCTTAATACGAGGTCAGGTCAGGTCACGGCCAAACGAGGGTGAATTTAAAGGGGGGGAAAAAAAGGGGTTTTTTGTAATGGAAATTTTTTGAGGGTTTGGGAAAAGGGTCGGGAGGGGAGGGGGGGAGGAGGGGGAGGAGGAGGAGGGGAGGAGGAAAGGGGAAAAGAAGGGGAGGGGGAGAGGAAGAGGAAAGGGGGAGGAGGGGAGGAGGAGGAGGAGGAAAAAGAGGAAAAGGAGGGGGGGGAAAGGGGGAGGGAGGAAAGGAAAAAGGAGGAGGAGGGGAGGAAAGATATTATAGAGGGAAAATTAATGATAAATGAAGAAAATTGATATGTGATGAAAAAGAAAAGATGAAAAAATAAAAAGAAGGAAAAAAGAAAAAAAGAAGAAGAAGAAAAAAAAAAAGAAAGAAAAAAAGAAGAAGAAGAAAAAGAAAAAGAAAAGGGAAAAAGAAGAAAAGGGAAAAAAAGAAGAAAACAGAAAGAAGAAGAAGAAAAAAGAAGAAAGAAAAAAAAGAGAAAAGAAGAAGAAGAAGAAGAAGAAAAAAGAAAAGAAGAAAAAAAAGAAGAAAAAAGAAGGAAAAAAGAAAAAAAGAAAAAGAAGAAGAAGAAAAAGAAACAAGAGAGAAAAAAAAGAAAAAAAGAAAAAGAAGGATTTGATAGATAGGAGGGTTAATATATTTTAGGAAAAGGGGGAGGGGGAACGGAAAAGGAAATATATTTACATTTTTATTGAGAAAGATTTCGTTTTTGTGACATTTTCTGATTAGTGAGAGAGAGAGAGAGAGGGGGAGGAGAGAGAGAGAGAGAGAAGGGGAAAAGGAGGGGAGAGAGAGAGAGAGAGGAGAAAAAGGAAAATCTTCATTCCCTCACCACACATAATAAAAGGAATAATAACCACAATGATAATAATAATAATAATAATAATAATAATAATAATAATAACAACAATGATACACCCAAAAAATACATAAAAATTCGAATATTTCTTTTTATTTTCCTCTCACTTTCTCTCCCTACCCCTTTTCCCTTTTCCCCCCCCTTTTCCCTCCCTTTCCTCCCTCCTTTTCCCTTTCCCCCCTTTTCCCTTTCCCCCGCTTCCTTCCCCCCTTTTCCCCCCTTCCTTCTTTTTTCCAATCCCTTTCCTCCCTTCCCCCCCCTTTTCCCCCTTTTCCCCCCCTTTTTTCCTCCCCTTTCCCCCTTCCTTCCTCCTTTTTTTCCTTTTCCTTTTCCCCCCTTTTCCCCCCCCTTTCCCCCCCTTCCCCCTTTCCCCCTTTTCCTTTCCTTTTTCCTTCCCCCCCCCCTTCCAAAACTCCCTTTCCCTTTCCCTTTCCCTCCCCTTTCCTTTTTCCCCCCCCCCCTTTCCCCCCCCTTCCTTTCCCCTTCCTACCTCCCTTCCTTTCTCTCCCTCCCCCCCCTCCCTTCCTTTTCTTCTCCCTCCCTCCCTTCCTTTCTCTCCCTCCTTCCCTCCCTTCCTTCCTCTTCCTACCTCCCTCCCTTCCCTACCTTCCCTCCCTCCCCCTCCCCCCCCTCCAATACCTCGTTATCTCCAGGGAAAAAAAAAGGGGTGTTTTCCCTTTAAAGTTTTCCCTCTTTAATGATGAATGGAAGGAAATTTTAACCCCGAAAAAGAAAGTTTTTTCCAATCCCCCCTTTTTCACCCAAGGCACTTAAGGGTGAAATTCGTTTACCTTTAAAAACCCCCCCTTTCCCCCCCCCATCCCCCCCCCCAGATAAAAAAAGGGGGGGGGAAAGATTTAAAACACTTTGGTCTCTATTTCAGTGGGATAAATGTGAAATTCTTTGGTAAAAGTGAAATCCTCCTCCTCCTCCTCCTCCTCCTCCTCCTCCTTTTCCCCCTCCTCCTCCCCTCCCTCCCCCTCCTCCCCCCTCCTCCCCCTTATTTCCCCGAAGCCAATTTAAATTTTCCCCAAGTATTTAAAAACTAAAAGGGGGAAACTTTTTTTTACAAGTAATTTGGGGTAATTTTCGAGGAGGAGGGGGGGAGGAAGGAGGAGGAGGAGGAGGGGAGGAAAAAGGAAAAACAGGTGGGAAAGAAATGATAGGTGGACAGGTAGGGTTAGTGAGTGGAGTAAATTTCACCCCACACACCACACACACACACACAAACCACACCACACACACACCCACCACACACACACACCCAACCCACTCAAAACACACACTAAAAAAAATTTAAAATCCAATGCTTTAAAGTGTTTTTTTTACTGTTTAACTCTCTCTCTCTTCTCTCTCTTCCCCTCTTTCCTTTTCTCTCTCTCTCCTTCTCTCTCTCTCCCCTCTCTCTTTTCTCTCTCTCTTTTCCCCCTTTTCTCTCTCTCCTCTTCTCTCTTCCTCTCTCTTTATATTTGTCTTGCTTTCATTTTATTTCCCCAAAAAAAATGTATCCCCTTATTTTATTTCCTCCTCCTCCTTTTCCTCCTCCTCCTCCTCCCCCTCCTTATCCTCATCATCCTCATATCATCATCATCTCTTTTCTTTGACCGCATCATAAAACAATCCCGGTTAGCCCCCTTTCCCAAAAATTTTCCCTCCCCCCCCTCCCTCCTCCCTCCTCCCCTCCTCCTCCTCCCCAGTCCCCTTTCCCAACTTTCCTCTCTTCTCTCCCCCTTCCCATAATCTATTACCCCCTAGGGCCTTCCCCCCCCCCCTTCCCCCTCCCTCCCTCCCCCCCTCCCTTTCCCCCATTCTTCCTTTCTTTCCCTTTTTCCTTTCCCTCATAAATTTGTCCCGATTAAAATTTTTTTCCCATCAAAGTAATATTTTTTCTCTCTCTCTTTTCCCCTCTCTCCTCTCTCTCCTCTCCTCTCCTCTCTCTCCCCCCTCTCTCTCTCTCTTTCTTTTTTTTAACTTTCCTCGGGACTTTTTTTTTTACATTTTTTTAGGGAAAAAATATTTTGGTTTAAAATTTTTACAGGGGTGGGTGGGCGGGGGGGGGGGGCAGGGGGGAAAAATTACATAGGAAACAAATAGGGGGGGAAAAGAGATTGGCCAGAGAGAGAGAGAGAGAGAGAGAGAGAGAGAGAGAGAGGGATTTACTCGTCTCTACACAACCTTCTCGTTAGGGATTATCTGAGATAGTTTTCCTTCATCCTGCCGATCCTCCTCCTCCTCCTCCTCTCCTCCTCCTCCTCCT
>JACEEZ010002342.1:12500-15160 GCA_016584305.1 Chionoecetes opilio
GTGTGTGTGTGTGAAGGGTAGATTGAACGAAATGAATGTACGTAGAAAATGAGAGAAAAGCGGATAGATAGAAGTACGATGATGATGATGATGATAATAATGATAAATGTAATAATGGTGTGGATAATAATAATAATAATAATAATGATAATAATAAAATAATAATAATAATAATAATATAATAGTAATATAATAATAATAATAATAAAAAATAAAAATAAAATAAATAATGTAAAAGATAAAAAATAATAAAATAATAATTTTAAATAATAATAATATAATAATAATATAATTTTAATTTAAATTAAAAATAAAAATAGTAATAATATAATAATAATATTAGTAATAATAATAATAATAAATAATAGTAGTAATAATAATAATAATAATAATAATAATAATAATAATAATAATAATAATAATAGAGAAAGAGAGAGAGAAGACATTAAAATAATAATAATAAATATATTACGAATTAGATGAGAATATTAATTACAAAATAAATACAATATTATTTCCGACTGCAAAAATTAATTAGATTTAAATAATATAGAAATAGAGAAAACTGGAAGAAAAATTAACTTATACTGATACATACTGATAGATTTATTTGGCCCTTTAGCAACATTTATTTGGCCCTTTAGCAACATTTATTTGGCCCTTTAGCAACATTTATTTGGCCCTTTAGCAACATTTATTTGGCCCTTTAGCAACATTTATTTGGCCCTTTAGCAACATTTATTTGGCCCTTTAGCAACATTTATTTGGCCCTTTTGCAACATTTTTTTGGGCCCCTTTAGCAACATTTTTTTTGCCCTTGAAACATTTTTTGGCCCTTTAGCAACATTTATTGCCCTTTGAAAATTTATTGGCCCTTAAAACATTTTTTGGCCCTTTAGAAACATTTAATTTATTTTTTAAAGAAAAATTTTTTTGGGCCCCTTTAGCAAAATTTTTTTGGGCCCCTTTTAAAAATTTTTTTGCCCTTTTAGAAACATTTTTTTGGCCCTTTGCAACTTTTAAAAATTTTTTTCCCCTTTTAGCAACATTTATTTGGCCCTTTAGCAACATTTATTTGGCCCTTTAGCAACATTTATTTGGCCCTTTAGCAACATTTATTTGGCCCTTTAGCAACATTTATTTGGCCCTTTAGCAACATTTATTTGGCCCTTTAGCAACATTTTTTGGGGGCCCCTTCCCACATTTTTTTTGGGCCCCTTTTTAGAACATTTATTTGGCCCTTAAAAATTTTTTGGGGCCCTTTGCAACATTTTTTTGGGGCCCTTAGAAACATTTATTTCCCCTTTAGAAACATTTTTTGGGCCTTAAAAAACATTTTTCCCCCTTTAGAAACTTTATTTGCCCTTTAGCACTTTTTTTGGGGCCCTTTACAACTGATACTTTTTTTGGCCCCCTTTAAAACTATAAATACATTTTTTGGCCCTTTAAAACTGAACTTTATTTGGCCCTTTACATACGATACATTTTTTGGCCCTTTAAAATCGTAATTGTAGTCTATATACTGTCTATTTTATAAGGTTGGTCTTTTTGCCCCCGGAGCTCTTAAAACAGACCTGCTGGTACTAGCTGCCGATTAGGTCACACAAAAAAGGCCTGAGAATAATATAAATAACAATCGCATACCCTTAAAATACCACCAAATATTATATAAGCATAGAATAACATTTTAAACACCTAATTTTTCCCTTTCCCTGTTTTCCCCCCTCTTCCCTCTTTTCTCCCTCTTCTTTTTCCCCTTCCCCTTCTTTTTCCCCTTTTTCCTCTTCCCCTTTTTCTAATCTCCCCCCTTTTTCTGTTTCCTTTCATTTTCCCCCCTCTCCTACGCCTTCCTCTCCCCTTCTTTTTCCTCCTCCCTTCCTCTTCCTCCTTCCCCCTCTTCCTTCTTCTCCTTCTTTTTCCCCCTCCCCTCCTCTCCTTTTCCTTCTCCTCCCCCTCCCCCATTTCCTTCCTTTTCCTTTTTTTTTTTTTCCCCTCCTCCTCCTCCTCCTTCCCCCCTCCTCCCTTTCCTTTTCCCTCCTCCTCCTCTTCCTCCCCTTTTACCCACCCCAAAAACCACAAAAAACATTGGTAAAAAGGAATAAATAGGGCATCCGCAAATCTTGATGGGAAAAACTGGGAATTACAACCACCCCCAAAAAAAACCTACTCCATGAATAAAAAAAAAAATTTTTTGATCATTTTTTCTTTATTTTAACTTTAAATGACCACTGATTTTTGTAAATTTTTTTTGTAAATTTAAAATGGTTTTCTTTCCCCCAACCTAATGTTCGCTGTGCGTGGGACGTTCTACATAGAGGGAAATTTTTTAAACATTTGGTTTCGGCTATTTGGGTTAACATGAAATGAGAACCACGCAAATTTGGGATGTTATAATCTTTTGTATAATATATAGTGTTACTCCCCTAACCGTAATGCTTGCGGCGTGGGAGTTTTCATATAGGAATTTTTTGATATTTGGTTTTTGGCTATTTTCGTTGGGGAGACATGAAGAGAACCCTGCCAAACCCGTAATGTATAATGCTTTATGTATAAATGATTTGCTTGGGGGATATAAATTTGTTTTTTTCTCGAAGATAAAAGAAAAAAAATTTTTAAATTTAGTATAGATTTAAATTTTAAAAAAAAACCCCCCCAAAAAA
>JACEEZ010002343.1:0-18248 GCA_016584305.1 Chionoecetes opilio
TTTTTTTTTTTTTTTTTTTTTTTTTTTTTTTTTTTCTTTTCCCTTTTTTTGGAAATGTTTTTTGTTTTTGGTTGGTGGGGATTTTTTATTTTTTTTTTTTTTTTTTCCTTTTCCCCCCCCCCCCCAAAATTTTTTTTTTTTTTTTTTTTTTTTTTTTCCCTTTTTTTTTTTTTTTTTTTTTTTAACCCCTTTCTATTATCATTATTTGGGTTGTGTTTATGTTTAATGTGGTTTTTGTTTAGTAATTAATATAGGGTAAATGTTAGTAGTAGTAGTGGTTGTTTATTATTTATATTTTATTTTGTTTTATTTTTTTTATAAAGAGTATTATATAGTAGTATAGTAGTGTGAGTAGTAGTAGTATGTGTATATGTAGTAGTTTTTATTAGTAGTATTTGTGGTATTGTTTTTTATTTATATTTTATTATTGTTTTATTTTCTTTTATAAAAAGTAATATATATTTTTTGTATTTTTTATTAATGTGTTAAATTTTTTTTTTTTTTTTTTTTTTTATTTTTTTTTTCTTTTCTTTTTTTCAAATTTTTTTTTTTTTTTTTTTATTTTTTTTTTTTTTATTTTTTTATTTTTTTTTTTTATTTTTTTTTCTTTCCTTTTGGTTATTTTTTAATTATTTTTATTGAATTTTTTATTATGATTTTTTTATTTTTTTTTTTTTTTTTTATTTTTTTTTTTTTTTTTTTTTTTTTTAGTTTTTGTTTTCTTTTGTTATTTTTTTTTTTTTTTATTTATATTTTTATTATTTATGTAAGTGTTTTTCTCCTTTCTGGGGTTTTATCCTTTCCTCTCTCCCCCCCCCTTTCTCCCCCCTTTTATCTCCTTTTCCTCCTCTTTCTTTCTTCTCTCTCTCTCTCTCTTCTCTCTCTTTCTCCTCTTTTTCTCTCCTCCTCTCTTTTCTCTTCTCTCTCTCTCTCTCCCCCTCTCTCTCTCTCTTCCTTCTCCTCCTTCCCCCCTCTCTTCTCTCTCTCTCTTCCCCCTTCTCTCTCTCTCTCTCTCTCTATCTCTCTCTCTCCCCTCTTCTCTATCTCTCCTCTCTCTCTCTCTCTCTCTCTCCCCTTTTCTCTTCTTCCCCTCTCTCTCTCTCTCTCCTCTCTCTCTCTCTCTCCCCCCTCTCTCCCCCCTCGCTTTCTCTGTGTGAGTGTGGTGTGTAGTCTATTTTAGTCAGTGACTTACTCTTAATAAAATTAAAAAATTAGCTTAGTCATTAATAAACGAAGGGTGGGGGAAAAAAAACACAGCGGGGCCTTGAGAACGTAGTAATAGCACTGGCAATATTATTTATTATTTTTTTTTAAACCTGCTTCTTTAAACCTTAAGGAATAGATACGGCTTGTAATGCTAAAAAAATTGACTCCGGGTGGGGTACTAAACTTTATCACAACATTAAGATATGCAAAATTTGTATTATTTGCAACCACCTCAAAGTGATGGGAAGATTTCAGCTAAATAGATTAACCTCAATCAAAATGTTGTGCTGGGAGTTCCACATGGTAGTATTTCCCCTTTGTATTGGCATTGCTGCTTTTAAGAGTTTTTAATTTTTTTTATTTATTTTTTTCGTTATTTTTAACCTTTATTTACGGAGTTAGGGCTTCTCAGGTAATCAAAATGTAGACCCCCGGGTCTGTAGTAAAAATTTTCACTTTAAGATAGCATGTTATTATTTAATGGCATATCAGAGAGTTGTATTTATTTAATCATTCTCTCAGAAGTGATAAGAGCTCCTTCCTAGAATAGTATTCAAAACAATAAAATGTGCATAAGGGTGCCAATGCAGTAATTAATCTCTTTTGACACGAGCGTCTGACATTTGGGGCTGTAAATTAATAGTTTTTGTGTTATAATTCCTTACATAGAAAAAAATTTAATTCCCGGGCAATAAATTTGGGCGTAATAGCACTAGTGACCTGGGGAAGAGTTTTCGGCAGGGGCAAAAATAACTACCTGCAAGGGTGTGTTAGAATTGACTTCGATTAGTAAGGAGATTACTGGGGTCGAAGGGGAATTTTATGTTAAAAAACGGAGGTATCGGGGTGATTACATTTACCCTCAATTCAAAATTTAATTCCCTCAAACAAAAGGTTAACTTCCCTGTACTGTTTTTCCTGCTTCCTAGAGATGGGATACATCTATACTATACTTCTGCAAATAATTCACCACATTCAAAACTTTTGTTAGGAGTAAAAAAAATTCAAAGAAAGACTTTAATTAATTTAACTATTATCTCCCATCTCCTACTTTTAAGGCAATTCAAAAGGAAAAAATTGAATATAAAAATTTCTATAAGGGGAGGCTAACAAATTTAAAATTTTCAAAAATTATGAAATATTAGCAAAACATTTTTTAAAACATCTTAGAAAATAACTAAAATTTAATTCCCTAAATTTTTTCACATAGGCTATTTAACAAAAAAAAAATGTGCAAATACACATCTCCCCACAAAGTTTTATTTATGTAAACGAGTGGCGTTTTAAAAAATATCTCTGAAAGGTCAGCTAGTGTTTTTTACTCCTAACATTGTTAAGTCGCACGGCATGTCCAGCAGTACTGCTAAAATCAGGGGGGGGCTTCCCCCCAAAGGGCAGGACACAGTGAGAGGGTGATGACGGGACGGGCTTCGCGCTGGCTGTAAGGCGCTGTCTGTAAGGCTGACTGACGGCTGCGGGCTGTAAGCGGGCTGGCTGTAAGGCTGCTGGCTTTGAAAAGGGATTTTTGCTGATTGGGAAGTTTTGGGAATTAAATGATGGGCTAGTTGTCCCTCTCTCGTCCTGTTTCATTATAAAAATTAAAATTTTGCCCTCCCGTCGTGCCATGATAAAAAAAGCCTCATATGTCTTGTCCTCCCCTCTTGATAACCTCTTCTTCCCGCGTCCTCCCCCTCGTCCCGTGTTTTGTCGTAAACCGGGAGTCAATGTAGCTGGATTCTCTATAATGGGGTTTTATTAATTGAAACTCTGTTTGTTTGGTTTGAGTAATGATTGAACGGGAGATCTTTAAGAGGAGAATGCTGAATTGGGAAAAAAAATACGCAAGGCCATTTTGACTGAGCAGCTCAAACAATTTTGTATCCTCTGCTTCTCTGTCTATTTTCACTGACTCAATGTGTTAAACAATATACCCTCACTGTATTAAAGTATGTACTCGTCCTTTTATCATTTAAAGGCACTTAAATTATATTAAAATTTTATGTTGCCAATACCACCTTTTGTGCTTTTATATTTAAAGGGGACATTACCAGTATGTGTTGAAAACCAACACTATGCGGGGAAATTTACTCTTTTCCAAACCGCTAATTTCCCAATTATGTTCCCCTTTTTTAGTATGGTTTTTTACGGAAAACGGGCCTCACACCATTTTGATTCGGGTTTACTAACCTGAAAGGGGTGATTCCCGGATGATGCCCTCTTAAAGGGCAGGTAACATGCTTCGTTCCCCAGGGGGTAACATCAATAAAGTGGTATGGCTAAACGTGGTCAAAGCGGTTCCTTTAAAGAAATTTTAAGTATTCTTTAGTCCAAAGGATTCGAGAAAGACAATATACTAAAAACATATATATTATATATATATAGTACACTTGGGGGAAGTTTATACAAAATAATGTCACGCAGTTCGTTAAGTAACGGCCAATGAAACAAGCTAAAGACAGAGCCAGAACTGTTTGTCTGAAAAACCCCACTCAACCCTCACGGGTGGGGTGCCAAAAAAGACCCACAAAGGAAGGCGTGTCGTGATTGGAGCCCCAAGCAACGCGCCCCCAGTGTTCTCTTTTTTTCTGTCCCCTCTCCGGCTATTTTTGCAGCTATGAAAAAGCTCCCCGGAAAGCTGTTTTCCGGGAGCCGGGGTGAGCGAGGTGTTTACGTCGTGGTTCCCAAGCCCCGGGTTTTATCCACGTCATCATGATGGGATGGTGGCTGTTTGGGTCACATAAGTCTCACAAGGTGGCAGAAACTCAGCCGACAGGCGCCGTTACGATACACAACACCTGACATCCTAAAATTAGTATCGTTTAACACATCATAAATAAAAACCAGTACGTAATACGTGGGTTCTTTTTTTAAGTTGTAAGTCAAAAGCTCCCGCTCTTTTTTTAAATGAATATTCGTTTGCGTGTCTACCGAAATTTCCCGTAGGGTGGTCTTAATGGCAAAGGGGATTATTGGGGATCGTGTTTAACTGTCCCCGGGGATCCTTTCCTCCCCCGACTTTTGGGACTCCCTCTCCTAATCCTATCTTAGCAATCGCAACAAGGTTGCTACCTGGTTTCCCTTTTCTAAGTCAGTTGCGGCTATGGTTTTTCTTTCTACAATAGGGACAAAACGCCCTGGGGAATTCCTTCTCCCCATCTAAACTGGGTGGCTTCTGGTCTTTACCTACTCTCAATTCTTTAATTTCCCCCATTCCTTCCATCTGTGCTCGCAGTTCCTTACTTCTGACTGACTGGCGACAGTTTTTCCTTTTTTATTGGAGGAATCCCAAAGGGGAGGGGTTTTCTGTACAGCTGCCGGGTCTGGTTTACCGCACAATTCTATTTGTGTCTCTTCCCTATGGCGTGGCCCTCCAACCCACTTTTCTATTTTTTTCTTTAGGGGGAAATTTTGTTCATCCATGTAAAACCAATTTTTCCTTACTGTGGCTTGCAATCCTCCAACGTTTTTTTTTTTTTATGATCTTATCCCTACGGGGACTTCTCCGGGATGTTTTGACTTTTTTTCCAGTATGGGTTTTTTGCTTTTTGAGTTTAGTTGTTTTTTGGGATCTTCCAGCCAACAAAAACTTGACCTCCGAAATGCTTTTAAAAGGATTCTTCGACATTTTTTTCTGTTGGTTTCGCATCCCCAAAAAGTTAGGGTGCCCATGTCTAAAATTAAACCTGACTGAGGCTTTTCTGTACGAAAATGCTAATGTGGGCCCACTCTTGTCATAAAATCCTTTTCTTCCTCCAATCCTCTGAACAAACTTCTATTTGGGGAAAGGAAAACTGTCAACCTTCCCCGGGCTTTCGATTCCCTTTTGTAAATCACTGAGGTTCAGCATTCGTATATTCCTAGTTTTATCAATGCCCCTCACGGTCTCCTGACTTCCTTCTCCTCCCCCTTATTTTTAAAAAACAATAACTCAACAGTATCTTTCGTTCTTTCCACTTCTTGTTCTAACTGATCATCCACCTGAACCGCGCGAATGTTCTGGACTGGTTTCGTCTCTCTTGTGTGTTACTACTTCCTCCTTCTTAAGCTCCCCCCCCTTTTGTCCCTTCTGGAGGAAATCCTCCAAATTCTCTATGAAAAAATCTATAAATCCCCTCTTAAAAAAAAAATTCCCTCCCGAAAAAAAAAAAAAAAAATATATATTTCCCCCTTGGCAAAAAAGCTTGAAAGATTACGGCCCGTAAGTATTCCCCAAAGGGATTTTAAAACCTCGTAGCGCCTCTAAGGGAGATGCTCAAACCTTTTTCCCCTCACTTGCTACGGGACGCGAGGCTAAGGGCGGTCGGGGCACCCTTAACTCCCAAAGGGAGTGACTTTTTGAAGCGGTAGAATCAAAAACATAAATTCAAGTTGATCACTATACTTTAGTTTTTTGTGTATTATAGAGCCTTTTAAAGTTCCTGTTTGAAATGTGATTGTTTATTGCTTCATTGACTCAAAATATAAAATTTTTAAACATACAATACCTATAGTACTTGTAATAAATTATATCAGGGAAAAACCTATATTTAAATATAATATTGGTCGATTTCTTGAATAAAAAACTATATTCTCATACAATTTTGGGGCAGCATAATAAAGGGGTGGGGTGGTGGTACAAATGTCACGTATAGTAAAAACACCACATAACCAAAAGCAAATTTTATAAAGTTATTACCCTGCACACAAGTGTCAAGGTGTCACAGTGAGGTTTTAAAGCCCCCCCGTTGCCCCTGTCTGACCTAAAGAGCGAACGCGCGGGTTTTCTCTTTCCCTTACGGTACCGCCAGGCCAGGGATACGGCATACGTAGGGCGGGGCCAGCATGGTCATAGATACTAAGTTCGGGCACGCAGCTCGAACCTATGATCAGCGCATAAAGGTTACCCGGGGACGTCTTGTAGTAGTCAGTGGGGAGAATACAGGGCTAAAAGGGTACTGTGGCAGCTAGTATTATCGTAACATTCGGCGGTAGTGACTAAAATCGGCCCTATTCGGAAATCAGCCGATCTTAGCTCAAAACCGGGAAAAATGTTTTTAGGTTAGGTAAGTTAGTTTTTGGTCTGGTTTGGTTAGTAGGTTTTATGATATGTTTGGTTTAAGTTTTGAAGTTATTTAGGGTTAAATAAGCGTCCCCGGGGCATTTCCCAAAAAGGCCGATTTTACACAACAGCGGGGATTTAAGTCCTTTAAAATTTTTTAGCGGGCTCCCTGACAGCTGAGAGCATGATATTGGCTAGATAAAACCGCTCATGCGAGGCGCTGCTCTGGATTGGTTAGCAGAATTTTTTTCCCCACAAACCCCCTAGAATATCCCCTTTATTCCCCACCCGAGGCCACCGAAACCGTACGGGAGTGACGGCTCGATACGAACATCTCCCCAGCCCACCCTGTAAGGTTATTGTAGCCATCATGTAAATTGTCCCTTACAGGGATTTTCGGCATCCCTCCCCTTTTTTCAACTATGTTTGCTAACTCTAGGTCTATTTTTTGGGCTTTTCAAAGGGGGGCTATTTCGGGGGCCCCGACAAAAACCCCCCGAAGTTGCTTACTTGCCGGGGGGTCTCCCAAGCCCCAAAACTACTTACACTCTTTTTATTTTTTTACGTTGGGTAACCCCCGGGCCTCCCTAAACTTGGGCCCGCAGTCCATGCCTGATGTTTCCCATGCTTTTAAATTTTCGGTTCTCATATTTAAAACCCCTGCTCGTCCCATTAAAATGCACTCCATCATGCGCAAGCCTTGTGCATATGGTTTTTGGGGTTTAAATTTAAAACTTAATTTTTCCTATACTGATTAGTTCTTGTTCAACTTTTTGTGTATTGCCCTTTGCTACTTTATGTAATTTCTTACCACCCTCCGAGCGTAATGGTCGGTTATGAAACCTGTTTCTTATACAAATCCTTTTCTCACATCGGCACGTTTTCCCTGCAAAGTTGTACTACTTTCCTATATTTTCCCCTATTTCTCCCATTGCCCGTCTTCCCCTTTAAAATCAATTTTTTGCCTAACCATGGTGACTAACTCAAAATTCTTTCTGCAATATTCCGTTCAATCTACCCCTGAAAGAAAGGTTTAATCTTTGCCTCCTGGCGCCCTATAATTTCTACTGTTTCGTTAGAATTTCTACCTCCCCCGGTCTGAGGAATTGTTATAGTCATCCCCACTTAGTGTTATCTTTTACTTTAACTTTTGACTTTATACCACTGTTACCCTAACCTAACCCCAACCTTTCCGTAAGATACGGGAACCTAACCCTTTCCGTACCTTTTTCCACCTAACCCTTAAACCCTTTCCGTAAAGTACGGCAACTAACCGTACCGTACCTTTTAAAAATGTGTTCTCTAGATGTACTCTGGATAGTGGTCCCTAACTAGCGCTACCTTTTTACAAAGGTGTGATCACTGGGCACTGGCACTTGGAAAATAAAAAAAGGGAAATTTTTAGCACGTAGTACGAGGAATCTTTTAAAAGAATCCAAACCAGCTGCCACCATTATGTGGCGCCCCCCTTTATGCATTTTTAGCTTCGCGTTAACTAAGGGCCCACAATCCTGGGTATTCCTGCCACCACCCCCCAATTAAGTGGGAAAAAATATATTATGTTAAGAAAAATTAAGTACAATGGGTCGGGATAACAACTCGTTTCAGAATCTAAATATTTGACCATTACTGATTACCAGTAATTCTTCCCCCTCCCTTTTTAACTAATGTCTTAACCTAATGTCTTATCCGAATGTCTTTAAATTAATTCTTAACCTAAAGTCTTTAACCTAATGTCTTAACATAAAAACATACTTAATCTAAAACACGACACGACGCGACTTCACTCGTGCTCAAAACGTAACCCCCTAACTCCTTCCCCCCTAAAACCTGATAAAGTCCCGTCACACTGCTTCCCCCTTGTAACTTGCCCTACACGGTTTTCTGTGTTTTTGGGCTTTTCCCCCTCACACTGGGATTTTCCTGAGTAAAATATCAATACCCACAACTCCACTATGAAACAAAACCTTAGCGATCCTGGGTGTATCCGGGGCGTTTTACAGCTGTTCCCCTGCTCACCGGGGGCCACCCCCCGGCTTCCCACCCCCCAGCTTCACACGCTCCTTTACCCCATAATAACACATTCCCTTACTTTTTATGCATAACAATACAAATTAATCCCCCTCTACATCCCCCCCAAAAAACATTTTCCCCCCCAGTACCCTTTTAAAGGGGTTGTAGCCCCCCAAACCCCCCCTCCCTCTTTTCCCCAGCTTTCACGTGGACCGGGGAAACAAAAATAATAAGTACCTGCCTCTTTTATGCCTGGGCCCCCTGACGTCACCCGCTACCCCCTCGGCCCCAAAATATGTCAAAAAATATTTTATATATGTATTGAAAAAGAGGATGAAGGAAATTAGCATTTAATTTTCTGGGAAATTTTTATTTACTTTTTTAAAAACCCCCCCCACCAACTAAGCTCTTCGTCAATCAAAGTCCAAAATTTTAACCCATTTTCCCGCGTTACAAACATTATTTCAAATTTCCCCCCCAGACTGGAATAGGCCAACGCTTTTACATAAAACTTCAGCGTAAATTACCCGGGAAAATCTTTCTTTTGCACAGGGAAAAAGTAGGCCTCGCAAACTTCTGGGGTAATTTCTACGAGAAACCCAATCCTGGTTTAGGATATCATCCTGTTTTTGGGGGTACGGGGTCCACCCAGCCCGTTTTCCATGCCGATTAAAGGGCGTTGCTATATGATAAAATTTCTTCTTTCGATAAAAAAACGACGAGCGGACGGGAGTACAGTATTACCTTAAATCCTTTTTTACCCCACAGCAAAAACTGGGTTTACTTCCATTTTCCCCAAAATCAAACAAAGAACTTAATCAAGCGCTCTGTTACAGTGGACCCTAGTCACCCTACCGGTAACCCTCACGCAAGGTTACCAAAAATATTAAGGAACAAATTACTCAAAAAATGCCAAAGCATTTTTTTAAAGCGTATCAATTATTAGCATACGTTTTTTTCCGAAAGCCCGATATCGTTAGATATCTGAAAGTTTTGGTCAACACCAAGAAAAACATTTCTTATCTGCTACCATTTCCGGGTACGAGCATTCCCAAATTGTCGTACGCATAAAGCAGGTGGGGTGTCATTCTTTACATTAAAGATAATTTGCAAGCATCGAAAAAGAAAAGTAAATAAGATTATGACTCAGTCTAAAAGCAAAAATTAAGCTAAATGGGTAAAATTTCTAACTATTGGGACAATTAAACGTCCCCCCCCAAAACAAATGCGGAAGTAGATTGCCCCAATGTATGACGAGATAAAATCGTTGTCAACAATAAAAACGATCAATTATATGTGGAGATTTTAACCCACCTCGTATAAACGGAATTATAATTCGCTGATAGAGAAGGTATGCGATTGCTTGATATGGAAAAGAATATATTTTAAATCATTGTCCGGAGCCTACAATGGGTAAAAGTATCTAATTTTTGTTTTCACTACGACATTGATCTGATTGATTACTGGGGATAAAGGTGAGCATTTGGAAACAGGGGTAAAGGTTAATCAATGTGGGGAAAATTGCAACGTAACTCACGAAAATCTTTTATAATTCCCAATTATAAAAGCAATTTCACGAAGATCGCAGGGACTAAACGAAGTTGATTGGGGTTTACCTACAAATGGTAATAACGCCCAAAAAAAATTGAATTTTTTCACAAATAAACTCCAAACGGGGGTTGAAAAAAAATTTTCCCATGGGAAGAAAAAAAAGTTTGAAAAAACATAAAAAACCCTGCTGGAGACTAATTTGATTCAACAAAAACATTGGCAGTAAGCGCCCCGGGGTAAAAAAGTTTTTAAAAAGCGATCAAATGCGGGCTGGGTTCTAAAAATTTCATACGTAAAAGGGCGTTGCAAAGGATTAATAAAGTCTAAAAACGCAGTAGAAGAAAAAAAGCAAAGGAATTTCCCAAATAAAACCGAAAAAATTTTTTCAAAAACTTTTTTAAGAAAGAAAAAAAAGTCAAAACATGTTTGGGCCATTGAAAATAAAATAACTCTTTGGGAAATGAAAAAAAAGATATTGCGTCCGAAACCCAAGATTTCTTTAATGGGGTATTTATTAAAAAAGACGAAGCTCCCTTACCAGAAACAGAAAATGTAGCGGGACTAAAAAGGGATAGATTGGAATAGGAGAGTAAAATAGACGAAATATCAAAGTATTTCCAGAAACTTGACCCAGCAAAAACCGGGGGGGGACGAAAAACTCGCCGCAAAATTTCTTGCAAAAAGGCACATTTTTTTTTTTTTGCTCCCTTAAAGATTATTCTCAATAAATTGCAATGGACAAAAAAATTCCTAGTATGTGGAAATTGCTAAGTTCACAAAAAATTCAAGAAGGGAGAAGAGCCCCGCAAGTAATTTTCGCCCAATTAGTCTAAAAGTTTGATTGTCAAAAATATTTAGAAAAAATTGCGGGGGAAAAAAAGGGTCTTTTTTTCCCCCGAGAAAAATTTCTCAATATTAAACTCCCAAAAGGAAAAACCCAAAATTTTATGGATCCTGCTTAACAAACCTACTCGATTTTTTTTCATGTATTTATTCAAACTGGGACCTAAAAATTTCCCCCGGATATAATAACATTTATTTTCAGAAAGCCCCCGAAAAGTTCCCCATAAGCGACTTTTGACCAAGCTAAGGGCACATGGCTTAGGAGACAATTTTGTTCTGGGTGGGATTGGCTTTTAAATCGAAAAAAAACGGGTAGAATAAATGGCGAGGGATCTAATTGGTTAGATGTTACTAGGGGGTGCCTCAGGGGTGGTCATGGGGCCTACTCTTTTCTGTATATATCAAAGATGGACTTTTCGGACTTGTACTAAATACAAAAAGTGCAATGAAAACGAAACTAGGGGGTAAAGCATATACTAGAGAAACGCGAACATGCAAAGTGATTCGACAAAAAATATCAGATTGGGTGGTAATTGCTATTAAAAATTCAATTTCCCATATATTTAAAAAAGCATATAGGAAACGAAACCTCATATAAACTATCAAAAAGCAAAAAAAATCGTTTAAATAAAGTACAGCAGGAAAAAGGGGTTTAGGTGTTTATCATCAGAAAGATCTTAAAACCACTACGCATTTTTCCTAGTGCCGTAAAAAGGGCAATATGATGTTGGGCTTTTTAAACTCAACTTTGAACACAAAAAACCGAAAGTAATGACACAAAATTTTCACGTCCTTGGTTAGGCCGCACTTGGAATAGCCGTTCAATTTTTGGTTTGTCCTGTTTCGAAAAAATCAACCAAATTGGAATCAGTGCAAAGAAGAGCAACCAAAAAAATTCTGCGAAATTTATCTTTATGAAAAGAGACTGCGGGAAAAAATGAATATGTTTTTTTCCCTTAAAAAGGGTCGTAGAATCCGGGGGACTTGATAGAAACCTTTAAGATCCCAAAAGGATTTGATGTCTAAACAAAAAAACCCATTCGAGCTTTTAACTCAAGTGACAAAAAGAAATAATGGTTTTTAAAAAAAAACGGTCAAAGTTGCATCACTGATCTCCTAAAAATTTTTTCAATGTTGGTCGTTGATCGATGGAACAAGTTACCCGCAAATGTTTTCGAAGCCAGCACAATAACTACATTAAAAAAAAAAAATTGATGCCCTGTAAAGTAAAAAAGATATTTAAGTGCCCTGCGAATTCACTTTTTAGTCCCCCGATCGATTTTTGTAGTAGTGTGGGATTGTAGAAGTATATTTTTTATCTTTCATTCTGCACTACCCCAAACTTCATGTTCCCATTTTTCTTTAGGGACATGGTATCATTTTTTTAATGTTTTCTTATAAGTTTTGATAGTTTGTAGTATGTAGTTCAACGATACCCTGTCAGGGGACAATAGGTCCCTGGTGTCTGTTTTTTTCCATGTAATCCTTTGTAATTTTTCCCCATATACATATTTATGGGTAAAAATTTCCTACTAACTTTTATCAAAATGCCTGCATTCTTTCTGCATGTTTAAAAATAGACGTCCAGACCCAAATTTTTTTTTGCCAATTTTTGAAATTTAAAACAAAATCCCCCAAAATTTTTTTATTTCCGGCCTTATTTCCGTAAAAAAGACTTATGTAAAAAGCCGTGAAAAAAAAAAAAAAATCTTCCCTTCAAAGGACTACGATGTTATTGATGACGTCAGAAGAGTGACGCCCGCAGAGGCTCCAATTAAACATCTTCGAACCTGTCGGAAAATTTATGATGACGATTGTACTTCGGTGTCAACAGTGAATCTGTCGCGTGACAGTCACATACGATCTCAATCTAAACCGAAAAAATGACGTCCCTGCGTATAATAGGAAAACGAACATCAATTGTGATGGCTACGCTATGGTGTGGGGCTACGGAATTTGGTGGGGGGGGGGGGATAATAACACAGTTTTCATGACAAAGGGAGTGTTGTTGACTGGTTTGTGTTACACTGATATACAAGGCTACGCTATATGTGTGGCTACGGAATGTGGGGGTGGGGGGGGGGTAATTAGACAGTGTGACATAAGGCAAGGGAGTGTTTTTTGAGGGTTTGTGTTAATCCATAAAAGGGCTACGCTATGGTGGTGGCTACGGAAGCGTGGGGGAGATGTGACAGTGGACTGACAGCAAGGAGTGTTGTTGAGGGTTTTGTTTACATTTGCCCATAAAAGGCTACGCATTGTGGGGGCTAGGGAAATTTGTGGGGGGGGGTGGGGGGTGATGTAGACATTGACATGACAGGCGGGGAGTGTTTTTACGGGTTTGGTGTTACACTCCCATACAGCTACGCTATGGTTTTGGCTACGGAATGTGTGGGTGGGGGGGGTGTTTAACAGTGTGACATGACAGGAAAAGGGGAGTTTTGTTGACTGGTTGGGTTCACTGCCATAAAAAGGGGTTTACGCTATGGTTGGGGGGCTAGGGAAAATGTTGGGTGGGGGGGGGGGTGTGTTCCGCCGCCAAAAATTTTCCCAATATTTACGTCATCGTATAGCGGAAACGGGAAAACTTCTCTAAAAAGCAAGCTGCCCTGCTCCCACCAAAAGGAAATGCTTCATGTGGCCATATCAATCAATCATTGGGGGGCATACGCCGGGGGGCGGTCGCCTCGCCCACCCTACGGCCCACTCCCGGGGGTCACCACCCCGGGGTTTCCCATGCAGGCCCCTTTCCCATACCAAGCAGCTCTCGACCAAATAGACCACGTAAAACCTGTTTTCGCACGGAATATGGGCCTTCGTAAAGGGGCTAAGTCGGAGGGCCGAGTTTTCAATATACTATACGGATAAATTAGACGGGTTTTTATCAGTAAATATGATATATGAAATTTTTCGTAAATTTTGTTCTAAAAATTTTATCAAAAAAAAAAACAGTGAAACACGCAAAAGAAATGCCATTACAGACTCTGAAGAAATTTTTTTTACTTAAAGATAATTTGAAAGCAATCGAATCGATAAAGTAAAAAAAGATCTTAGACTCATCTACGCAAAGTTAAAGCTAAATGGTAAATTGCTAACTTTTTGGGAAAATATACGTCCTCCCAAAATAAAATGCGGAAGTAATTGCCTAATGTAGACGAAAAAATCTTGTCAAAATAATAACGTAAAATTATATGGGAAATTTTTAAAACCTACCTTATAAACGGGAAATTTATAATTCTGCTGATAGAGAATTGCGATTGCTTATAGGGAAAACGAAGTATATTTAAATCGGTTTTGGTCCGTGAGCCTAAATGGAAATGTATCCTAGATTTAGTTTTCACTACCGACTTGTTTGATTGATTACTGCGAAAAAGGTGAGCATTTGGAAAACAGTGATAACAGGTTAATCAGAGGGGCATAAATTAAAAGAGACACACAGAAACTTTTATCATTCCCAAATTTAAAATAAAGCAGATTCACGAAATCACAGGGTACTAAGGGGGTTGATTGATTGACCTACAAAATGGTAAAAACCCAAAAAATTGTAATTTATTCACAAAAAACCCCAAATCGGTGGTTAAAAAACATGTTCCCATGGTAAGAAAACGTTTGAAAACATAAACAGACCCTGCTGGAGCAAATTAGATTCAACAAAATATTGGAAAGAAAGCGCCGAGCGATAAAGTTAACAAGCGATAAAAGCGGACTGCGATTCTAAAGTTACAATGACGTAAAGCGCGTTGCAAAGGAAATAAATCAAAAAAAGCGCGAGTATAAAAGAAAAAATTGAAAAGGAAAAATCAAAACCAAAAAAAAATTCTTTCAATATTTTTTGAAGAAAGAAAAACGTCAAAAATGTATTGGGGGCCTTAAAAATAAGAATAACATTTTGGGTAAATGAAAAAAAGGATTGGGGGTCCGTACCAATGATTACTTTAAGGGGGTATTTTTAAAGGCAAGCTCCATTCCAAAACAGAAAACATGTTGGGGGGACCAAAAGGGATAATTGGTAATAGGAGGATAACAAAAAACGAAATTAAAAGTATTTCCAAAAACTTGACCCAGCAAAATCCGTGGGGGTGGACGAAATCTCGCCGAAATTACTTCGCAAATGGCACAGTTATTTTTTTGCTCCCCATTAAAGATTATTTCAAAAATTGCTAATGGGCAAAAATTCCTAGTATGTGGAAATTACTAATGTTACACAAATATTCAAGAAGGGGAGTAAAGCCTCGCAAATAATTATCGCCCAATTTTGTCTAAAGTCGTGATTGCAAAATATTTGAGAAAATATTGCGGGGTAAAAAGTGTCTTTTCTCGATGAAAATTCTCAATATTAAAAATCCAAGCATGGGAAACCCAAATTGTATGAGATCCTGCTTAACAAACCTACTCGAAAATTTTTTTTAGTCATTTATTCAAACTGGGGGCCCCAAAATTCCCTCGGATATATACATTGTTTTAGAAACCCTTTGATAAAGTTCCCCCTAAAGGGCTTTTGACCCAAACTAAAGGGGACATGGTTAGGAGAGCAATTAGTTCATGGATTTTGGGTTGGCTTTTAAACGTAAACAACGGGTAGTAAAAAATGGGGAGGCATCTAATTGGTTAAGTTACAGTGGGGTGCCTCGGGATCGGTTGGGTCCTACCTTTTTCTGATATATATCAATGTCTGGACGCGGACTTGTATCTAAAAATCAAAAGTGCAGATACACGAAACTAGGTGGTAAAACATATACTAGAGAAAACTCGAACTTATGCAAAGTGATCCGACAAACTATCAGATTGGGGTGGTAAATTGGGGTTTAAAATTTAAATTCCGAATATATTTTTAAATTTAAAGCATATAGGCAACGATAACCCATAATAAAAATCAAAAGCAAAAAAAAATCGTTAACAAGTACACAGGAAAAGGATTTAGGTGTCTCATCCGTATGATTTTTAAAACCCCCACGCATTTCCTAGCTGCCAGTAAAAAGGGAATATGATGTTTTGGGCCCTTTTTAAAACTCAACTTTAAAAAACAAATCCCCCAAAGTAATGACACAAAATCACCCTTGGTTAGGGCCGCATTGGAATTGCCGTTCAATTCTGGTCGTCCTGTTTTGTAAAAATCAAACCAAATTGGGAAACAGGCAAAGAAGGCAAACAAACAAATTCTGCGAAAATTTATCTTTGAAAAGAGGGGCGCGGAACTGAATATGTTTTCCTTTAAAAAATCGTAGAATCCGTGTGGACTTGATAGAAACCTTTAGAAACCCAAAAGGATTTGATTCATAAATCAAAAAACCCTTTTGAGCTTTCAACTCAAGTGCAAAAGAAAAAATTTTTTTTTAAAACAAAAACGGTCAACGTTGCATACTGTCTCCGTAAAAATTTTTCAATGTTAGAGTCGTTGATCGATGGAACAAGTTACCACAAAAGTTCGAAAACCCCCAAATAAAAATTAAAAAACAGACTTGATGCGCATGTAAAGTAAATAGATATTTATAGGCCCCCGGAATTCACATTTTAGCCCCCCCGGGCATTATTGTTTAGTTGGTTTTTTGTAGATAGTATATTCAATCTTATCATTTTGCACTACGAAATTCCCCTGTTCCCATTTTTTTAGGGGCATGGTAAACATTTTTCCAAATGTTTTTTATAAGTTTTTATATTAGTATAGTAGTTTTAAAAGATTCCCCGTCAGGACCAAAAGGGCTCCTGGGTCTGTTATTCCTATGTAATTTCCTTTTTAATCCCCCATATACATATTTATGGGTAAAACTTTCCTACTAACTTTTACAAAATGCCTGCATATCTTTCTGCAATGTCTTAAAGTAGACGTCCAGGACCCAATTTTGTTTTCCCTAATTTATGTTGAATTCAAAACAAAATCCACCAAAATTTTTTTATTTTCCTGGCCTTATTTCCGTAAAAATACGACTTATGTAAAAGCGCGTGAAAAAAAAATCTTCCCTTCAACAGGACTACGAATGTTATTGATGACGTCAGAAGAGTGACGCCCGCAGAGGCTCCAATGTAAACATCTGTCTGACAAACCCGTCGGCAAATGTTTTTGATGAGCGATTGTACTTCGGTGTCAGACAGTGAATCTGTCGCTGTGACAGATCTACAGTACGATGCTCAATCTGAGACCGAAATAAATGACGCTGCTCGCGTATAACTATGAGGAAAACGAACATCAGATTGTGTGGGCTACGCTATGGTGTTTGGCTACGGAATGTGTGGGTGGGTGGGGATAAATACACAGTGTGACATAAACAGGAAAGGGGAGTGTTGTTGACTGGTTTGTGTTACACTGTTTAAAAAGGCTACGCTATAGTGTGTGGCAAACGGAAATGTGTGTGGGTGGGGGGTAATCTAGACAGTGTGACATGACAGGGCAAGGGGGAGTGTTGTTTGACTGGTTTGTGTTACACTGCCATACAAGGCTACGCTATGGTGTGTGGCTACGGAATGCGTGGGGGATGATGTAGACAGTGTGACATGACAGGCAAGGGAGTGTTGTTGACTGGTTTGTGTTACACTGCCATACAAGGCTACGCTATTGGGTGGTGTGGCTACGGAATGTGTGGGTGGGTGGGGGGTGATGTAGACAGTGTGACATGACAGGCGGGGGAGTGTTCTTGACTGGTTGGTGTTACACTGCATACAAGGCTACCTATGGGGGTGTGGCTACGGAATGTGTGGGTGGGTTTGGGGGTGTTTTAGACAGTGTGACATGACAGGCAAGGGAGTGTTGTTGACTGGTTGGTGTTACACTGCCATACAAAGCTACGCTATGGTGTGTGGCTACGGAATGTGGGGGGTTGGGGGGGGGTGATGTGTCCGCCGCACAAAATATCTTCCACATATTTTACGTCATCGGATCAGTGGAAACGTGTGCAAACTTCTCTGGAAAGCACAGCTGTCCTGCTGAAACCCATAATGGATGCATGCATGTGGCCATATCAAATCAATCATTGGGGCATACGCCGGGGGGGGCGTCGCCTCGCCCACCCTACGACGCCACTCCCGGGGGTCACCACGCGCGAGTTCCCATGCAGGCTCCTTTCCCATACCAAGCAGCTCTCGACAAAATTTGACCACTGTATACCTGGATTGCGCACGGAAATATCGGCCTGTCGTACAAGGGGCGAGTCGGGGGGCCGCTCAGATTCATATATACATATACGGATCATATAACTGGTTTAATCAGTATATATGATATACTGTAATTTTCGTAAATGTTTGTTCTATAATATTATCAAAATAAAAAACAGTGAAACACGCTAAAGAAATGCCATTACGAGACTCTGAAGAAATATGCATGAACTTAAAATTCACTTCAACTCCTCGCCATTTAAAACTTTGCGAGGGCAACTTTTTATCATGAAAGGTATCAATAGAAGTGCTATTTTATTAACTTTCCATTGCTATATTTCGTTTATCTGAAAATGAATTAGATCCATGCATAAAAATTAGCGTTAACTAAATAAATAAAATCATCAATTGGGTAATTTTTCCCGATTGATGATGTTATTTATTTAGTTTTAAAGCTAATTTAACACGGTACTAAATTTGCAAAAAAATTTAAAATTTAGGAAAAACCGGA
>JACEEZ010002344.1:0-45000 GCA_016584305.1 Chionoecetes opilio
GCTGGGCCCGGTACCGGGGGGGGTCCTCGTATTCGTTTTTAAATGGTTGTGAGATTTTTGCCCGAAAACCGTTTCCTCGTCGGCTAATGCCAACGAGGCCCTGGCCTCCTCCCTACCTCTCCCCCTAGTATAAATCTGGAGGGATTTATGACCTCATGGACGGAGGGCCCCACGGGGGCCACACCGGGATGTGTCCCCGGTGGGCCCAATGGGTCTCAGGGCCGACGCCCGCCGGGGACCGGGGCCAGCCCTTGATACGCTTGCCGAACAAGTGGCTATCGGGATTGTAACCGGTTATACTCTTTGTTAAAAATCACGGGCAAAACATTTTAAAGCAATTTATATGAGAGAGAGAGAGAGAGAGAGAAAGAGAGATCATCTGTTTCTAGCATGGAGGTATAATAATATACTAAAATTAATTATAGCGCATTTATAGGAGATCGTTGACAATTGACACAGCTAACTTGGCCTCAAAACCTTCCTTTTGGCACCTGGTCCACAGCAAAACTGTACAGTTTTCATGAACCACGGGCCCACTTCCGTGTACTGTAATTTATTTTTTCCTACACAACAAATGACTAGCCAAGGAAAAAAATTATACCCCCGCTTGGTTACTAGTTCCTATAAAGAAAGACTGTAAGAGAATATAAAAAAGGGGGTGAGCTAATTAAGTTCGGGGGGTTTGTCTTGTTACTCCTTTTCGGGGAAAAAAAATTGTCCTAGGAAGGTGGAAGAATAGAAGCAGAAGAATTTTTCAAGTGTTTACCATGAAGGGCATGAAAGAGAAACGATATTTGTAAACCTTGCAATTGGAAGATGGACAAATAGGGAAGATAATGAGTAGAAAGCTTGTGCTTGCATTGCCGCGTGAAAGGGGGAGGGGAGGATTTACAAGAAAGTTCGGAGAGCAGTGAGCACGAAAATGACATAGAAAATAGCAAGACAAGCCCAACATTGCGGCGATTATTAAAGATTGTAGACAGTTCACAGAAAAAGGGGAAGTTAATGAACGAAAAGCTTTTTGGGTTTCCCACCCTGTTTGAGGAAAAGCTGTATGAGTGGATATCCCCCCAAAAAAATTTGGAGATTACTCCCCTTCATGGGCGGATAAGGCCCCCCCGTACAGAGGAAGCAACTTAGAGGGAGAACAAAAGGAAAGCAGACGCCAAGATGAACCTAACTTTTTAGAAGCCGTTTTTTTGCAAGAGATGAGATGTGAGATTTTCAAATTTCCCAAATTTTTAGAAAAGGTAGTCCAAAGAAAGTTCATTGTAAAAAAGACAGTTGAGTGTCATTGAAGAAGAAGGAATTTAGTTGTCCCCGGTAAGTTTTGTCGATAGATATGTGAAGAAATTGGGTTTTTTGAGTCATTGAACAAAAGAAGCTTTGGTTTGCTTTTGCCGCAAACAAAATTGTAAAAAGGTCAGAAATTTTGGCGCTCCTTGGGAAACTCTCCGTGAGTCACTTATTTTTCCCGTTGAGTTGGACGCCTAATTTAACGACGTTGAAAAATGCAGGGTTTGAATCATCAGCGAAAAAAGTAATTGGTTTAGACTTGAAGATCATTAATTAATAATTGAAAAAGGTTTTATTGATAAACAGCACCCTGAGGAACACCCCCTATTAATAGACTTTAAAAAAGAAACAATAACAGACTACAGTAGCTGAATATAATGGTTTAGAAAGGAAAAAAGATAAAAGTAAACTAAAGATAAAATCAGGGAAATGTAAAACCCCGAATTTGGTATTTTTTAAAAAATTTAGGATTTGTGCCAGACTTTTTAGCCTTTTTATAGAAAGGGGAACAGCAAAATTTCACCAAAAAACCTCTAAAGGGGATAACCAAGTTTCATTAGGAAAGCTTAGAAATCGCCAACAATCCCCTTTACAAAAACCGACTGCGATAAATTTGAAATTGTGAGCAGATATTAAGGCTCCTCGGGACAATTCTCCCGTTTTTTTTTTAAAAACCAAATCTCCTTTCCCCAATTTCTCACAGGGGTGGTACTTATAAGTTTTTATATTTTTTTTATAATGTGATTAACCTTCTCTCTTGGAAAAGCAATTTTGCCCGGCGTTTTACTATTTGTTCAAATTATTTGTTTTTTTCCCCCGTGCACTGTATTTTTTGTATTGGCCCCTTTTTAGTTTTTTTCAGTGACATGCGTGTCGCTGGGGTGGACCCAGTGAAGTGGTGGGTGAGCCCCCCAAAATTTTAAAAAAATACAATTTATGTCTAATACCATTCCCTGTAATTTTTTGAGTGGCATGTGATATTTCCCGGGCCCCCTCTCCCCCCCGCTCATCTGGGGCTTCTCTGAATACCTCGTTGGAGTTCGCCCCCCCCGCTGTTCACATCCACTCCCCTCCTGCGTTACGACAACGCCCCCCTTCATTTCCCCCCGTACCCCGTTACATAGTCAATAGCATTATAAATTATGTGACCGTTTTTTTTTATTCCCCAGTTATAAGAAGGAGAGGAGAGAGAGAGAGGAGAGAAAGAGAAGAGAAGGGGGGAAGAAGAAGAGAGAGAGAAGAGAGATGTTTATATACATTTTTTTACCTCAAAGACGGGAGCCCGTCATGAAAATGGAGAAACTACAATTTTTTTGTGCCGGAACAGGCCCCACAGAAAAATAAAAGCCGGGCAAAAAACCCCCCAAAATGGGGGCACATTGACTTAACAACAATCAAAGGGGGCAATCGAGGGAAAGGCCACAAGGCCGAACATAATAAACCCTGCACCCTGCCCCGCAGGGCAACAACAGTTTCATGAAGGAAAAGACAAGTGGGTAATGGCGACCTACATAGCACCTGAGGCAAGGAAGATTCGGGCAGTCACTGAGTCCACAGGCAATCCAAGAGAAAACGGGAAGCGGCATCCGGCTAGCGAAGTTTGCCGTAAGGTTTTCGGGAAACAGACGGGGACGATGATGAGGAGGGAGTGCCGCGTTGAGGCGTGCAAGGTGATGGCCCCTTTAGCAGTATATCACTGAATCCCTCAACGCGAGAAGCGAGAGCATCCAGTGACCCCAGGAAGCCGGTAAGAGTAGCGTTGATGGCCTGATGAGACTCAACAAGATAAGATACTTTGATCCTATCTAGACACTTTGCAAGTACCAACTACAAGGTTATTGACTATACAAAGCGCCACCACGCCAGGACGAACCTGGTGGACTCGAACCACTGACCGAATGCAGGGACGCTGCACGCGAGCTCACGGCTCTACCAACCATGCCACCCTGACGGGTAGACTCAACAAGAGTAGCAAGAGTGCACTCGGTGGTGGCGTATAGTTTTGGCGAGACTGTCGAAGCGTGCCTCAACCTCATCAAAACGTGCTGCAAGCGCTGTGG
The DNA here is from genome assembly GCA_016584305.1 of Chionoecetes opilio. NCBI lineage: Eukaryota > Metazoa > Arthropoda > Malacostraca > Decapoda > Majidae > Chionoecetes > Chionoecetes opilio. Next base: position 3,357 of record JACEEZ010002344.1, read on the forward strand.
CACTGAGAGGCCCAGAGAGGCGACGGCCTCACGAAGGGCAAAGACTTCCGAAGAATCAGTAGGAGGATAAGCTGGAGATGATGCGGCAGCGCCCGGTCGTGGCTGTGGTGGAGCGTGAGGCGGACGGCGTTGGCAGGAAGGGAGGGGGGCGGGGCGCGAGTGTTTGGCACAGCCATGCCATACGTTGACTCCGGGTTCACGACAACGGGAGCATGTCCACTTCGAGGTGTCTTATGCGGGTGATGGAAGTGGTTCCGAGGTTTAGAATGGTAGCAACAGTGGTGGGCAGGGAAGGGGTGCGATATGGGCAGTCCGGGAAGGTGGTCAGCAGCGCACCACCCACACCGATCCGAAGCAGCAGAACAATACCGTGATATATGTCCGATACCCTAGCATTTGAAGCACCAAGGCTGTTTGTCTTCCCATCCTTCGTAGCTCGCAGGATGGGAGGCAAGGGAGGAAACTGAAGTTGATATATGGTGGAGGTGGGGTCTGGGAGGCTCCATGTCACAACGAGCGATTGATGGGTGACCCATTTTGTTTGAAGCGACGAACAGTGTAGACGCCAGAAAGCTCCCTGGCCATGGAAGGGTCAACGCCGACAGGGTAGCGAGTGATGAGGTATGTATGGAACTTTCTGGGCCTCTTGACCGAGTCCTGAACATCCAGGAACAAGGACTAAAACTCACCAGTCATGACCCTGACTATGATGTCTGAAGGTCGTCGTGAAATATAGGCGAAACGGGAGGAAATAGCAGACATCTTAATCTCAGCCAACTCCCGATCGAGGCGAAACGTCTTATTGACTCCAGAAAGCCACCGAAGCTTCATATTACCGTTCATAGTCGGGTTCTCTCGGAAGAGGAGTTTGACATATTCAAGCATTGGGGCAAAAGCTGGAGGGACATGTGCAGGCTGTGAAGGTGTTCTCGGAGGATTGAGGCGAGGGCAGGTGTAGTCAGGAACCGTGGGGTGGAAAGAAGTTTCGTTGTGCCTGGAAGTTTTTGCAGCAGGAGACGATGGTTCACTCTTGGTGTCCGAAGCATGGTCAATGGGGCGCTTGGTGGAGGTGGAGGCCTGGGTGACAGGGTAGGGGACTATCCCATGTGGGAGTCGGGAGTGGCCGCGGCTGCAGCGGAGGTGGACCCCTGGTTTGTGTGGAGGGCCAGCGTTGGCCAGTTTTCCTCCGATATGGCGTCATCATCGATGAGTGCCAGATCGGCCTCAACACCAGAGAGGGTGGCAGGTCCGGAGTAGTCCATATCGCCTCACCACTATGGGTGTGCTCAGAGCGGTGGCAACCTGCACCAGTGGGGGTGGAGTGACGTAGTCATGATGATGCCAAAACGTCACACCCCTCGTAATACGCATGTGCAGACGCGGGAACCTCGAACAGGGTAGAATGACCAAAATTCAACAAAGTCCAAAACCCTCAAATACCCTGATGGCAGTATACTGACGACTGCGTTTTACTGTCAATCTCTGCCAAGGTTGAAGGGTGGCAGCTCGCCAGGTCCCTCAAAACTTCCCAGAATCGGGAGAACTATAGCCGTGTTTCTGTCGTCCAAGCACAGTCTTGGTACGAAGACCGTTTTTTGTCTTGATTGGTTTCTGCGACAAAAACACAACAAGCTTGGTAGGAGCCGAAATAATAATCAACGCAAAACATTGGAAACAATATCACAAAGTAGTATAAACACATTTCAGCAAGTGTTATCCCTTTGAGATGAGTACTGAAGGTATATTATGAAGGTTAAAATAAACAATAACAACACGGAGCCGAAAGGGTAGCCAGTTGTCAAAAGCATCGAAAATATAGCCAGGATGGGGCCTGCGTTTCTCTTGCCTAACTATTTACCTTATGTGCTATGTGTGGTGACGATGAGTGTCAATATACATCCAGTCCAGTCTCTTCAGATATATTATATATGAGAAACAACATTCCCATTCCGCATCAGCCGAAAACGTCTCAGTTATTTTAATGCCACAAATTCATCTCTCTTGATATAATGTGGTGATCATGAGTGTCATTATTCTGACTGCCCTGCCTGATATGGTGTGTGTGCGACTGCAGGCATGCACATTTCTCTATTATTCACGTTGCACAAGGAACTGTGATTTTTTTTTTTCTGGTGAGTTTTGATGTGGTTTCGAATTAATCTGCTAACCGTTTCTGAGGCAATCACTTTTTTTGGGGGGAGGGGAGTGAAGGTTAGGTTAGGTTAGGTATAGCTTATGTTAGGTAAAGGTTAGGTTATGTTAGGTAAAGCTTAGGTTAGGTTAGGTAAAGGTTAGGTTAGGTTAGGTAAAGGTTAGGTTAGGTTAGGTAAAGGTTAGCTTATTAGGTATAGGTTCGGTTATGTTGCATTTTGTTTTTCAATCATTATTTGTAGCAAATCACTTTAAAAAAAATATTTGCGACAGAAACGGTTAGAAGATTGATTCAAAACACATAAAAACTCATCAGAAAAAAATAGTTTCGTCCACCAAAATGAATTCGGTGCCAAACTGGAAATTTAGCAAAGTTTTTTGGATAATGGGGAATATGGTAATATTTTTTGGAGTATATGCTGAGTAGGAGCCACTTACAAGGTACACTATGTAAGGATATATTATAATATTTTATTAAAAAAGATAAGTCTGAGAGTATTAAAGATAACGTGTATGATTCCATAAAGCACTATCATTATAAAACTAAAAATCCAAAGGAAATTAAACCTAACCTGGACTCCCAACAACGTTAACTAACCAATTTATTTGACCTAATTCCTACTAACCAGCGAGTAAGGTTTTTCAAAAACTATTTATTTTTCATGGTAGAAATGGACGAGGACTGCGCGGTCATTTTCTGAGACACTGACTAGTTTCTCCTTGCCTAAAATTTGTGTTTTTTTTCAGATGGAGGTATTTTAATTTTCCGGAAACCCAATACATTTTTCTTTTCTTTTTCATCACCAAATCCTAAGGTCGCCGTTTCCATTGATAACAATGTACGTCCATCAGAAAAAGCACTAAAACTTTGCCAGGAAATAATAGTCAGTGTCTCAGAAACCAGAGAAGTGACAGAATTATACGAAAACCAAGTGCGCCCCGCCCCGCCCCGCATTCGCCAGCCCACCCGCCAGCTGCCGAGTAGTCCGCTTGTCTCGCCCTGCTGCCTGCTGGGAGGATTATTACCCGAACCAAACCTAACCTAACCTCATAACGGGGGGGGGGGGGTTCCGCCCCCCTCGACCCCCCCGGCGAGACTATGAACCTAACCGAACCTTAACTTAAAAAAAAAAAAAAAAAAAACCTTCTATATAACCTTCTATAGGGTTGGGGGGCCTCTGAAAAGGGAGTGTGTCTGTAGTGTATGCGTATTAAGCAACTTTATTATTTCTACAATATGTATATAAGTTTTGAAGGTTACGCGGAAGTGGATTAATAATGTACAATATACTGAGCAAAAAATAATATAGAAAACTTAAGTGGTAACGGCGGTAGCGACCGCGCAGTTCTCGTCCATAACCTTATTTTCCCAGAGTATTGGTAAGGTGTACCAATACTCATAACAGACAGCGGCTTCTCATCAGTTATAACACCATATCTCGTCATCTATCTGTTATATGCCGTTATTTCTTCTTCTACAACCATTTGTCATTACTACTTTGTCGCATTATGTTGTTTTTCATGTCAAGTGAGCCTTTTTTAACCTCAGCCACTCGTCATATTCTGCTCCAATGTCCTTTCTTTTCTCTTGTTTCCACGGGATAATTTTCTACAAGACAGCTTGAAAGGTGTCTTCGCAGCGCTTGCTTGCTATTCCTGATGGTCGTGATGATAGGCATGGTTTTACTCGTATCTGTACGGCATCACAACAAAGCCAAAGCGGCGCCGAAACTCCCGTTTTAATAATGCTTGTTCTCTAGTCCCGTCTTCGTACTAAGACCGCGCCCAAAAACAGCAAATCTTGGGTTGGTCTTCGTAATCCAAGATGGCGCTTGGACGACAAAAGACCGGCTTATATCACGGGCTTGTGTACTTTCAGAGCCAGCAATGGCGGATCGAGATATATATATATATTATATATATATATAGATATATATAAATATATATATATATATATATATATATTATATATACTATATAATATATATACTATATAACTATATAATTACTATATAATATATATACTATATATATAATATATATATATTACTATATAATATATATATATATACTATATAATATATATATATATACTATATAATATATTATATACTATATACTATATATATATTAATATATATACTATATAATATATAAAATATATATACTATTATAATATAATATATATATATACTATATACTATATAATATATTATAATATATATACTATACTACCTATATATATATCATATACTATATAATATATAATATATAATATATATACTATATAATATATATATATATTATAATATATAATATATATATTATATACTATATAATATATAATATATATATATACTATTATATATATATATTACATATATATAATATATATATATATATATATAATATCTATATAATATATATATATATATATTATATATATATATATACTATTATACATATATTATATTATATATATACTATATAAATATATCATATACTATATATATATATATATATACTATATAATATATAATATATATACTATATAATATATATATATATATATATATATATAATATATAATATATATATATACTATAAATATATAATATATCTATAAAATATATATATAATATATATAAAATAATATATATATATAATATAATATATATATATATATATATATATATACTATATAATATATATAATATATATATACTTATATATCTATATATATATACTATATAATATATATATATATACTCTATAATATATATATATATACTATATAATAATTATAATATATATACTATATATATATAATATATATATTAATATATATATATATATATATATATATATATATATATATATATATATATTGATTTTTCAAGGTGGCAGACACACGTCATTCTTGGGGTTCTTTATGTGCGTGCAACGTTTCGCCAATGGCACTTGGCCTCATCAGGCTATAATAGTTTATACAAGTTAAAATACTAAAAATTGCTAAAAGCAAACATCCAAAAATTTTAAGCAATAAAATAATCCTATATTATCTAAAAACAAAAAACACAATTTATACTTAACAAACCTTGGTGTGTATGCTGTCTAGGTTGGCAGAGGACTGCATGAACAATAATTTTACAGGTAGCATTTCGGTTCTTATGGAGCGATCGAAACGAGAGTCAGACGATCGAAACAGTGTGATAATCATTTGAGTATATGTAATTGGTATGAAGTGACTTGATTATTAAGATCAGGAGACAAGTGCTTGATGTGTATGGAATCTAATAATTTAGTGTCACCAGAGAAGTTTGCCTTTGATAGGATTCTAAAATCATTAATAGAGAATGGGTGATCAAGATCATGGATGTGTGAGCGAATAGCAGATTGAGAAGGGGAAGAAATAAGTCGGCCAGTACGCGCAGAAACCCCTTTATGTTCTGCGAACCTAAGGGTTAAGTTTCTTGACGTCTCGCCGATGTATCAAGCCTTACAGCTCGAACATTCAAATTCATAGATCACTGGTCGACAAAAAAAAATCGAAGATATGGTTCTGGACTAAATGAAGCTGATTTTAGGTAAATAGACCCTGCTGAACTCGAATCTGATGTTCAATTAACTCTATCACGTCCAGTTTTTGAGAACCAGACGCAATTCATGAAAAAATATGGGTAAAATCAGCAGAAATAGGTTTCACCAATGTTTTCATTTTAAACTCTTAATCTTTTCTTTTCTCAAGCCTATTTAGAGCAGTGCAGTGCTTTTGAGTCAGTGTGGTTTGTGCAGTGAGCAGGGGAGGGTGTGCGCGCTGCGTATTGGCGAGGGGTTAGCAGGCTGTGTAGTACATTTTTACCTACTGATCGTACAGCTATTGACATATGTTTAAACATTTTATTTTTCTTTGCAGATATGATGTGTTTGATTTAGTGGAGTCCTAATTTTAGATGGTTTACCGTATATAGTACCTTGTACTGGGCTGTGATGCCGTAACTGTGTGAATGCATCGGACAGTTTTTGTTACATATGTGGAATTTTTACCCCTGACAGTCTGAAGAAACCTCTTACAAAGAATGTTAAAGCAGCTTATCTGCATTACTTCAAGTGCCGTATAGGTGATCAAGATAAGAAGTGGGCCCCTCACGTAGCATGCAACCCCTGTGTGAACCACTTGAATGAATGGATGCGTGGCAAACGGCCATCAGGCATGGCATTCGGCATCCCAATGGTTTGGCGTGAACAAAAGGATCACAGTACTGACTGCTACTTCTGCCTCACTGACATCAAAGGATATTCAGTAAAAACGCGAGCTAAAATCAGGTATCCTGACGTACCTTCTGCCATCAGGCCTGTGCCACATGGTCCTGATCTCCCAGTTCCAAATGTTCCAATTGCAAGTGCTATAAGTGAATCAGATTCGAACGAGGAGGATACTCCCATGGATACAGACTTTCAAGAAATGTCAGACAACAGAGAGCCCAAATTCATCAGTCAGGAAATGCTACATGACCTTGCTAGGGACCTAGATCTACCCAAGGAGAAAAGTGAAGTCCTTGGATCTCGTCTCAAGGAATAGAATTTGCTACAAGAAGGAGTTCTCATCACCACGTTTCGTCGTAGACATAAAGAACTTTCAAGCTTCTTCAAAATGGAACACAAGCTCTGTTACTGCTTTGATGTTGACACACTCATGGAACAACTTTGTGAGTCTCACACTTATGATAAGAGTGAGTGGCGGCTGTTCATAGATTCAGGAAAAAACACGCTAAAGGCCGTTCTTCTGCATAAAGGAAATAAGCTTCCGAGTGTTCCAATTGCGCATGGCCATGAAATGAGTGAAACTTATGAAACTATGAAGACTTTGTTATCTGCTGTTAAATATGAAGAACATCAGTGGAATCTGTGTGGGGACCTGAAGGTAATCTCCTTGCTTCTAGGACTCCAGTTAGGTTACACTAAGCACATGTGTTTTCTTTGTTTGTGGGACTCTAGAGCGGACAGCAAACATTACAAACAAAAGGAATGGCCAGCACGACCGAAAGACTCACCTGGCAGGTTCAACTTTATGTACAAACCTCTTGTTGACAGTGAAAAAGGTGTATATATAAAGTCAAAATTTACTGTGATTTGGCATATTTTCGGATATTTCCAAGATGTGGCACATTTTCGGATATATTAGGAACATAATTTAAGTATATTTTTTGCCAGATATGTACATTAGGTCCTAATAAAGCCGCAGGCACCACCATAATTTAATTACGAGTAATATATATTAACGTAGGGGGATTGTTTCGATTAATTATATAATTATATATACGCATATAATTATAATAGCTATTAAAATTTAAAATGCCGATATTTCAAAAACTATACGTGCTAGAGAAAAAGCAATGCCATTTTTGAAATCAGCAGCGAAAATGCTTTCCAACCCACACACAATGAACTCAGAACCATTTTTGGTGTCGACCAGTGTTATATTAGAGATAAGAATTTTAGGTATAGGATCTTTATATTTGAAATGTGTTCTTAAAGTAAATGGATTAGTGAAAACAAATCTAAATTTTGAGTTAGGAAAGTGTAACTTGAGTAGATCATTGAGTTTTTTACGAATGATATAACTAAGATGGCCATAAAATGGAAGTTTAATATAATGTGTGTCTAATATAGGTTCGGATTGGTTCGACTTAGGGTTGAACTTTTCATCTAAGAAACTAGAAATAGTTTTTTCTATCAATTTAAGGGGATAGGCATTATTTTGGAAAAAATTAGTAAGGAATTTTATTTCATTATCGAAGGCAAACCAGTTGGAAGAGAAACTATAACATCTGTGTAGTAAGGTCTTAATAGTATTGATTTTAAAAAGGTTAGGGATGAATGATAGATACTGAGTTCCAAGTCCTGTGAAGGTAGGTTTTCGGTAGACTGAAGTAGTAAAATAATTATGTTTACGGGTAACTAAGATATCTAGAAATGGTAGTGATAATTGGTTTTCAACTTCATATGTAAACTTAATATATGGGTGTTTAGAATTAAGGTAATTAAAAAATAAGAGAATATGTTCAGCATTCTTAAAAAGTAAAAAGGTGTCATCAACGTAACGTTTATAATAAAAGGGTTTAAAAGAGGTAGGACAGTCAGACAGCCAGATTTGTTCATGATGACATAGAAAAGCATTGGCAAAGGAAGGACCCAAGCAAGACCCCATGGAAACCCCATCAGTTTGGACATAAAGTTTTATATTAAATATGAATGGAGAGTCTTTTATAGCTAGAGTTAATAAATCAGAGAATAGTTTTTTTGTGTAGTTAAGAAAAATGGTAACATTTTTATGAAATAAATTATTAGTGATGATCTCAATAGTCTCATCAAATGGAATATTTGTAAATAGTAATTGGATGTCAAAACTAGCCATTACCGCATTGTTTATGTTAATTGTTTTTAATTCAAGTGCAAAATCAAAAGAGTTCTTAATTGTGTATTTATTGGTAGTTAGAGGGTCAATTATCGGGACAAAGTATTTAGCTAAGTTATAGTTAAAGGTGCCAATAGTACTAAAGATAGGACGTAAGGGGTTACCTATTTTATGGGTTTTTGGTAATCCATACAGGACACCAGGGGAGGAACCGCTAGGAAATATATAATTGAAAACTTCTTTAGTAATAACTTTTAATTTAAGTAATGCTCTAAGATGGCGAATAAGTCTGTCTTCCATTTTAGTGATGAAAGGAAATGTATTATCAGCGAGGACTTTAAATTTAGTTTTATCACCAAGGATGGATTCAGCTTTGTTAATATACTCAGTTTTATCTAAAATTACTGTAACCGCGTCCTTTATCGGGTCTAGTTTTAGATAAGTTTAGATAGATAGAGAGAGTGAGACGTGAAAAAAATTATATATAACAAGAGATGTAAAAACACAATAACTACCCTTTGTAGTTTCAACTTACACACGCACACGCACACACACACACACACGCACACACACACGCACACACACACACACACACACACACACACACACACACACACACACACAAACAAACACTTACACACACACACACACCACCACACACACACACACACACACACACACACACACCACACACACACACACACATAAACATGCACACACACACAAACACACAAACACTTACACACGCACACACACACACACACACACACACACACACACACACACTGATACCCTTTTCTATTTTGTTATTTACAGGTAACAGGGATCAATCCAAGTAGCTTACAAATTCAATGACCTGTAGGGTGATTGTCAAGGTGTGGTATAGTTAATAAAAGTATTCGAGTGGTTTCTTTTAGGCTTGTTAATATATAAGTACCAGTAACGAGGAAAACAATATACAATTATGTAAAATATGTACAATGTGAGGAAGAGTCACAGGTCATTCACAATGTGAAGTCACAGGTTCCAACGGCCAAGGAACTTAAGTCTTAAGAAAGGCCTGAACCATTCAGTGACAAACAGCGTGTAACCACACCGGCTACGCAGAGGGAGTCAGTCGTGCGTGAGTGTAGTCGCCCTCTCGTTTTTCCTTCTTCCGGCCGTTCGACGTCTTATATAGAAGAGTTTTCCTTTGTTGACTTTGTTGCTTACAAATTCTTGTATTGTCTCCCCTTTTGATGAGTGGTAATCAGGTTCAGGCGTGTGGTGATGAAACACAAGCCTAGACACAATTGTTTTCACATTCCAGGATGTTTATCAAGTGCGATATGCGGCAATCACTGTGTTGTCTTCCTTCTGTCTGTCTGTCACTATCTTTTAACATATGAATAATTATACACGTACATATATCTCTACCTATTCAGTGCCCTAATATCACTCGATCACCTACCCAATCGCGTCCTCGCGATTGTCTAGACTCGCAGCGTTTCTCAACCGGGGTTCCCCGGAACCCTAGGGTTCCGCGAGAGGTCGTTAGGGGCTCCGAGAGAAGCAGAGATGTTTTTTTTTTCTTTTCTTTTTCTCCATCACAAAGGACTGGCCAAGGGCACAAACAAAGGTGGTAACAGAAAGCCTGCTTAATTGCCAGTCCCTAAAAAGAAGACAGTAAGAGAATAAAGAAGGGGTGGGCCAATTCCGTTTGGGAGGTGTCTTGTTACTCTTCTCTTGAAAAGATTTTAAGTCGTAGGAAGATGGAAAATAGAAACAGGAAGAGAGTTCCGGAGTTTACCAGTGAGAGGGATGAAAGAGTAAAGATACTGATTAGCTCTTGCATTAGGAAGATGGACAGAAGAGGGGTGATAATGAGTAAAATGTCTTGTGCAGCGAGGCCGCGGGAGGGGGTGGAGGCATGCAGTTAGCAAATTCAGAAGAACAGTGAGCATGAAAATAACGGTAGAAGAGAGCAATAGAAGCTACATCGCAGCGGGGATTTAAAGATTGAAGACAGTCAGTCAGAGGAAGGGATAAGTTGATGAGACGAAAAGCTTTTAACTCAACCCTGTTTAAGAGAGCTGTATGAGTGGATCCCCCCCAAACATGTGAGACATACTCCATACATGGGCGGATAAGACCCGTGTAGAGAGCAAGCTACTTGGAGGGAGAACAAAATGGACGCAGACGCCACAGAACACCTAACTTCTTAGAAGCTGTTATAGCAAGAGAAAATATGTGAAATTTCCAGTTCAGATTTTTAGTAAAGAACAGTCCAAGAATGTGCATTGTAGTAGAAGGAGATAGTTAATTGTCATTGAAGAAGAGGGGATAGTTTTCTGGTAGGTTTTGTCGAGTAGGTACGTGAAGAAATTGGGTTTTTGAGGCATTGAACAAAACAAGGTTTGCTTTGCCCCAATCAGAAATTAAAGAAAGATCAGAAGTTAGGCGCTCGGTGGCATCTCTCCGTGAATCACTTAGTTCCTGTTGAGTTGGACGTCTAATAAACGACGCTGAAAAATGCAGGGTAGAATCATCAGCGTAGGAGTGGATAGGGCTTTAAGTTTGACTTAGAAGATCATTAATGAATAATAGAAAGAGAGTGGGTGATAAGACAGAACCCTGAGGAACACCACTATTGATAGACTTAAGAGAATAACAATGTCCGTCTACAGTAGGGTAATGAGTAGGCGTCTGCTAATAGGCTAATCATATGCAAATATTTGTTTTTGTAATTTTTGTGTTTAATTTCATATTCGTAATTTTACTATACACGTACGGCATATTCTTGGAAAATTCTTGGGTATTATAATAAAGTCTTCCTAAAGTCTATATTATAATAAAGCCTAAATATAAACCTGTTATATCATATGCACGTATAATAATCATAGGGAATATATTTAGCGACGTCTATACGGCGCCAGTGTGAAACCGCCTTAAATGTTCAGTGGGCAGTAGCTGTACGTGACGAATTAAGTATGTGTACAAAACAAAAGACAACCACAGGTTTCACATTAGAGAAGCAAATTTCATTATCTAAATTGGCTTCAAAAATAACATTTATTTGACCCATATATTTGTTCATATGACATTTTGCCTTCATTTATCTTATGCCTTTTCAACATTATCAAAAACGATTAGTTATTTGTATTAGTTATTATCGGTTTTCGTTTTGTTTATATGTCTTATGATATTGGTTATTTATCTATATTATTTTGTGTTTTCAGATATGGTTGATTTTTGGGTGTGAATGAAAACCTCCGTATGAGGTTTCCTGAATAAATAGTTTGATTTCAGTTTTTTGTATTTTTATTTTCATTGTAAACTTAAGAAAAACGTAACTTATTTTTTGCTTAAACCAGTTACTAGAAGATAAAAATATATTTTGTTTTCCTTATTTATTAACTTTAAGTTTATAAAAGAGAAAGAAAGATATTAATAATGATTTGTAATTTTTTTTATGTAGGGGTTCCCTGAGACATGAACATTATTGCAAGGGTTACACAAGGGTAAAAAGGTTGAGAGACGCTGGTCTAGAGACATGTACCTAAACCATGTTACAGTATATGTGTCCTAGAGTTCTCGGCGATGCTGACAATGCTTTTTTTAGATGCCTATAAAAAGGTGAGGGATCTCCAGACAGCATAGCAAAGAGGAATCACAATAATAATGATTATTAAAATAGGAGTAATGACAGATGGATAATGCACAGAAGGACTTAAGTAAACTGGTAGGGAGTCCTGAACCGCAGTTTTCAAATCTGATGTATTCGAAAAGGTGAAATCAGAAAGGCTATTAGTAACATACCTGATACTAGATAAATGTATATATATCAAGTTTTCAATAGGAAATTTTCTACTTGAAAAATTGGAAGTAAAACCTTGGTGGAAGTTAGAGGGGAATGTTGTCAGGTTGGCGGAGCGTACCTTACAAGCAGGAAGAACCGCGAAGTGACCTGCAACTGCCTTGTATTCAGTGCCTTCAGGACAGAATACAGACACAAAGCAAGGTTTTGTGAAAAAGAAGTAGTGATGACTAAAGAATGATCGATGGAATATAGTTGTAGGTGCCAGGTGAGTATAGGGGCACAACGACAGGGCCTTAGAAGCATCTTTCTGGGTCAGCACAACTACACAAAATCCACCCGTTATACGCTAGAAAGCAAAGAGGGAGGCTGAACAATGAAACAGATGGAGATACTCAGTCTTACATTTTTGTAAGTCAGATAAATGACCAATCGCGTACAGCGTTAAGTCTTTAGATATTAAGACCATCGATTTAGGTAAGTTTGAAGTCATGATTGTTTCATTCACTGAAAAACGAAACGATTCAATTTAATGAAATTCAAATGTATCCAGTGATTGAAAGGGTACCTGGATGACTATTGCATCTATGTCAGCACAGACTCCACTAATAGTGGAGCGGCCAAGAGCCAAAAATTTAGCTTGATCCCTCCACACTTTAGAACAAGGCAAATTAGGTATCGTTGGATTCGTTAGGATGTCTACTTTGTGAAAAACGATGTTTTACAGTCAGATTCTAATTCAAACATTGCCATTTAACCCATTTAACCCATTTCACCCATACAAAATTGAGAATTTTTCAATATCTTAAAAATTGTTATTTTGGCACTTACAGAGATTGAAAACTTGGTAACATCACATTAATTCCTTTCTGCCAAGTACACTCTCACAATATATGGGGTTGAAACCCACTTTAATGATGTTTTGGACCCCCAAATACCCCAAAATTAGGGGTTTTACCCTTTTTTTGGGCCCTTTTTTGACTCGTACTTTGTCTTCAGTTATACAAAGAAACCCTTGCACAAAACGTTACACTCATTGTACTTTACCCACTTTCTAATTGTGTGTTTTTTTTTTTCCTTGCGGGGTTGAAGAAAGTATGGAACCCCCCAGAAGAACCCACTCAGAAGAGGGAGAAACGAGTCTTTGCGAATGTGCGTATTTTGCGAGACTTCTTTATCCAAAAGCAAAGCTGATAACCCAGTTGTCCAGAATCCTGGAGTCGAAGGATTGAAATCCATTCTGAAAGCTGCCGAACCTCGTAAAGATGGGTTCTAGGGATCGGCTGTTTCCAGTGAAAAACGAATTCCTAAAAGGAGATACTGTTTTTCAAATTCCCCCAAAAAAGTGCAGAGCAAATTATACGAACAAGAGGAATATCCAGATAGCCCAAAGAAACACTGGTACATGTGCTGACGCTGACGATGGCGCAACAGGTAGTGGGCCTACGGTTGGACTGTCTCTTTCTCCGGCGATATGACACGTCGCAATTTGACATTCGATCAGGCTGTTTCATATGTGGGATATCACATAGCGGGAAGGGAAAAAACTGTCGAACGTCTCAACTGGGACGGGGCCCCACCACCCCCGGCAAAGAGTGCTTGATGCAGCCATTCAAAAGAAACGACTAGAGATTCAAATGCGAATGCTGTCAAACACTGACTTGTTTGCAATGGATGCAAAATATCACGCTCTTGATATTCGCATTACATCTCGCTTATCATTTTAAAAGCTGCTAGTGCTAGGGCTAAGGTTGATAAATCTGACAATGGCGTGGGCCTTCAAAATTTTTTGTGTAAGAGATTGAAGAGACTTGTCCTGTCCAAAACCATCTTTTATCACAACCTTGTCTGTCCTGAATGAACGATTGGTCGCTATATCAGCAGAGGTCAACTCTAAAAACCAACGAGTCTTTGACTACATGGGGATTGAAGGAAAAATTACAGAAGCATTTCGGAGACAGGATTTCATTCATCGTCCAGCCTGAGAAGTCTGATCTTTTATGCTTTAGGGGGTATCACAGTTGCCGAGGCCTTGAAAAAACGTTGTGAGGCTACAAGTGCAGTAAATGAAATTTGGGAAATGTGAACTCGAATCCTCTGATGATGTCAATTCAGAAGAGGGCGCTGTTGTCTTGCATAAGGCAGCTGGTATCATCAGGAAAAGTATCGGTGACATTACATTTCAATCTGATCGTTATGATTAAGTGGGAATATGGAGACAAAAAAGTGCAAGGACTTGTTCCGAATCCTTTGTATGATTTCGTTGCATGGTGTACTTCAAAAAAAAACCTTGACAGCGCTACAAGCTATGAATCTGAACTCACATGGGAAAAAATTGAAATGAGAGTTCTTGCAATATGGGCAACAACATGATTTCTCTAGTTGTAAAATCCATACCCCAATAACATTTGGTTTAGGTGTCAAGCTGCACCCCGACCATGGTAGTCGAGAACTGATAGATGACCTGTCCTCTCTTGGACACAGCATACCTTATGATTAAGTGCGTAGATTCCTTACTGCCATTGCTTTGGACCAGCTGTCAACCAGGTCTGACGTTCATATACCACGTGACATTTCTGTCTATGATCCTGAGAATGTTATTAAGACCACTGTTTATGCCGCAATTGACAATTTCGATCAAAATGAACAGACAATAGACGAAAAAACACTACACATTCAAAGGCTGTGATGTTGTTTTCAAAGGTCTCCTAGGCCAGAAGAAACAACTTCATTCCAGATCCCAAAACCCAAAAACCCTAGATGCACAGAGCTGTGATGAGGAGGAAATCAAACGCTACACAAAACCCAAAACTAAACCAGAACCATCTGTGGAATGGGAAGTCAAAGAACGGATAGTGCTAGTGATGTGGTACTAAAAGACTTGATTTGGGAAATGGCCCGTGCAAGTCCCCCTGAAACCTCACGTATTCCGGCTTGGGGTGGATTCAAATTTTCTAGTTAGCGAGAGAGAAATTCCACTGACTCGAATATGGTATCTCCCATTCATTAATGCGCCCCCCTCTGACTTCTCTACGATCTACCACGACTTTGCTGAAATTGGTTGAAATTGCAATGCAGTGGGACAAGAACATGTTCTGGTCACTGCTGACCCAGCAATATATAGCAAGGCTGAACAGATTCTCTGGACTGAGCCAGATCCCTTGGCTGGTCGAGTGACGATGAGGCTTGGGGGGATGCATCTCACTATGCTTTTATACAAGTATAGGGAAGCTGTTTAGTAGGGTGACAATAGTGCATAGGGGTGAATTTCTAAAATTGATAAATCGAATGGCCATTGGTCCAATACTGCGTACCTGTGAAAAGGTAACACTGATGGAATCCTGGGGCACTTGGACAATATTTAGAGGTGGCTCAAGCCATTTGAAGTTAACACTACTGAAATTATTATTGATTTTTTCTCACTTTTTTATTTATGAACCCATTACTATGAAACTTTGCAGGTTATGGAGAATGCAAATTCAAACTAAAGTTGTTCCTAACATTTTTTTCTAAAAATGGGGTAATGAGATTTTTGGCTGGTCCAGCTATTGGCAATGCAGTGGGCAGGGACAGGCGGGTGTCGGTCGGGGGGGGGGGAAAGAGGTTGGTGCCAGTGTCTGACTGTGCATTTGCATCAGTTGTGTTGAGTTTGACGGTGGGTGTGTGGCGTCGCTCTTGTTGCTTTATTAGGGTTAGTCCCTTTTGTCTTTGCTAAAATAAATGCAAAATTTTAGGTAATAACATTTTTAAAAACTTTATACAAGTGATCTTGCATCCCCGTATGCTGTAGGGGCGTTGTTTGCAAAACAGTAACAACATAAGTACATAAATGTTTTGTTTTTTTTGGGTTTTCAATGGCGAGTACACGTTCAAAACGAAGTTTGGCTCTTTTGGTCAACCAATAACCGAAATCAGGGGTGCACAACTTCCTTCAACAAGGGGTTTTTACGTCTGTTTTTCCACGGTCACAAGGAAAAAGAAAACAGGAATGTTTCTCGAGGGAAGTTGCAGATCGGTTATGGGTTTCTGGAAAAAAGCACGGACCTACCATAACTGAAAAGATTATTGGAAAGGGTAGGGATTTTTTTTTAATGGGGAAGGGACTTAAGAAAAACGCATCGCACTACAGACACACAACGTAAGAAAGGGGAAATTTTTGTGTGAGTTAGAGGACCTTTTCGATGGGCCCCCCCGGGGAATGCCCCTTTTGACCTGAAGAAGACCGAGCATTCTGGAAGCGCAACGAGAAAAAGGGAGAAGAGGTGAATGGAGGATAGACAAAAAGATTGTTTTTCCTAAAGCGTGGGGAAAGGAAAGCAAGATAGAAATCTCTACAACAAAACAAGCCAGTTCTGCTCTTGAATATATGAGTTGGGTTCTTCGTTTGAAACAGAAGCACAATCAAGTGTCATCATCTACAATTTCCCCTAGCGTATCCCAGTGGTATCTTCCCAAGCGTAAACGTGCTACTCCAAAGTTATCCCCCCTAAATTGTCAAGTAATTGGACCGCACTGGGATCGTCCCCGCTCTGTTTCCCGGATCGTCGTCCCACGGCTGTAGTCTGGGCATGACCCAAAGGGAAAACTATTTTTTAAACTATGAGCATGCGTACTTCGCGGGGGGACCCCCGTTCTGGGTTTGCCAAAGAAATTAAAGAAAATTTTCAACCTAGGGGGAAGTGCTCACTGGCAGGGGGAGGGAAAAAAATTATGCCTGATGAACAAGGAGGGTTTTAAACCGGAATCCCATTTTGTCCCCGGAACAAAAGGGGAAAATGCTTGGGTCCCAAAACTTTTGTCGGGGCTGGACGGGCCATTGCACAGAGTCATGCAGCGCTAAGAGTGGACATATCAGAGAATTTTCAGCCCCAATTTTGACAACAACAGCTTCAAAACACTGGGATTTGTCGGGGGAAAATGTGTCATTCTGGGCAAAAACCGGCCGCCGTCTTCGCATCTCGCGTGTCGTCACCACCCCTTTGAGCTTGTTCCCAGAAAGCGTTGGGAATGCAGGGGGCCCTTCCTGGGGACCAGATTTACTCTCTCTCTCGCTTCAAGCAGAAGGGAAGGACTCATCAAGATGACTACACCCCTCTCTCAGCCTCCCCAATTTTTGTACGAGAAAGAGAGACCTCATCTTTTGCTGGAAAAACATCATCTGGTAAGCATCACCAGTGTATTCCGTGAGTTACTGGAGCAGAAATCTGTCCGATGGAGCTCTACCCAATTTGTCTCCGAGGGCCCGGAGACTTCCCCGAGCACGGGGATGGCAAGCTCATTTTCCTAAAGATCTGCTTTTGCTAATCAGTTTCAACAACGCTTGGACTTTTGGGCTTGAAACGATTCACATTTTTTGGGGCTAGAGGGTATGTTGTGATGGTTCACGGCCCCCGTTCCACCCCTCCGCTCCTGCTAATGATTTGCGGTCCCCCAAGGACCTTCAGAGTCCCACGAGTCAAAATATCAAGAACTTCTCCAGTCTTGGTGTCACCTGTGGTACCTCAGTAAAGGGGTTTGGTGGGTTTTTGCCTCTTCGACCCACAATTTAATGCAACAATGAAGAGAAAAATATTCGGGCAATTTTGAAGGGGGGGCGCCCGAGGATTCCCCAAAACGTGCTGCTCTTCCTCCCAATCTTCCCCCTTCCCACAAAGCAGTCTCAGACTTTGCTTCTAGGGGATCAAAACTTTCTTTTTGAAATTTCTCAAATGAAGATTTTTTTTTTGCCCAAAGGAACTGACCAGGGTTGAGATGAAGATTTCAAAACTGGCGTCGCTTTGTGGGTGGTCCTCAGAGTCATCAACGACACTGCGAGGAGGGATTCCCTTGAACGGGCATTCAACAGAAAGTCACCAAGAGTGAAGCCCAGCTCAACATCTGCTGAGGTTTTTGAAGAGCAGAGGCTCACAACCGGGGACATCAAAACAGGACCTTACAAGCAAAAAGAGAAAAAAAAAAAAAATGGGCTGTCTTGCCAGCCACCCCCCCCCACCCCTCCCCCCCAGATGTAAGGTGTTCATTTCATTTTTCTTTTTAAAAAGGGAAATTTAACATTTTATTACATGTACATTGTACAAAAAATTTGCTAATATGAAAATTTTTTAAATAAACCCGGCATATTATGAAATTCGTTTTTTTTCCCAAAAGGGAAAAAAACTTAAATTTGACTTAAATACCTCTAAATATTGTCCAAATGCCCCAGGTTTTTCGCCTGTGTTCTTTTTTCAGGGTAGCATTTTGGGGAAAAAAAGGCCTTTAAAAAAAAAAATTTTCACTTTTTATTGTCACCCTACTGTTTAGTGATGGTGGTCTCCACAACATGCTGCAGTCCCTAAGTGTTGTCATGCGTCCGTGGTTTGATGTTGAAGGAACAGCCCCCGAGGTCAAGGGGGAATCAGATGGTACACGAAGGATTGCTTCACTTTTTTTATCAGCGCCGAAACCTTTGCAATAAAAAAAACAAGTTGCCGGGTTTTGGATGAGAGCCCACGCATTTAAAATTGCAGATCTGGGGAAACCCTTAAAAATGCAACCCCCGGAACCGCACTGCTTGTGTGTCAGGTTTGAAATGCGTTGTCACCCTCTCTTCTCAGTACAAAAAGATTTTAAAAGAACAGGAAGAGAACAATTAGCAACATTCCTTTACGGGATTAGCTTTCGGATGCTGGTGACACCCTCTTGAAGTTTTTCTTCGGGCAGACCGTGAGGTGATTTTTAAATCACTTACCGCCGTCCTTGAGTCTTTCCGTACTTTCCCGGAGGCCCCAGCAACGTGGGACGATACACCCCAGTCTAGTTGCGGGAAATGGTATTGGAGGGGTCAGCTCCACGAAAAGTTTCAGCACATGTGGAAGGGGTTTCGTTGTGAACGTCAGAAAAGGGCTTTCAAGCGTTCTACGGGTCAGGGTCTAGAACGATATCAACGCTAGGCTAAAAGCCAAGGTGGTGTCATCGTTACACCTGAGGAAAGGAGCCCTTTGTTCGTGGTGCTGACCCGCCACATAACCCGGGGAATACGCAAACGATTCAAAAAATGTGACACCCACCAAGTCCCAAAAATACCATGAAGAACTTGGGCTGCTCGGTGACCAAAGGGCCAGAATGATTTAAAAATCACAAGGGAAAAATCAAGGAAAAAATGCCAAAATCCATTTGACCTGGAAAGTTGGCAAAACCCCCCTAGTTTAATATAATAGTGGAGGTGGCATAAAGTCGAAGAGTCGATGAAGGGGTGCCACAAAAGGGGCGGGAACGTTCAATCAGTTCACGAAAGAAAGGTTGGGACGAAAAAAAGAGGAATTTATGGGGTCTAATCCCCAAAATAGTAGTCAAAAAATTTTTGCTAGAGGAAGTGTCTTTTCCCGTGATAAGGAAGGAAATAAGATGTAGAAGGCTCTTCAGAAGACTGCTACAGGCAAGAAGTGATGTGGTATGCGCAAGGCCTCTTACGAATTGGAGCTGTTTCCCCTTCAATGTTTCCACGGGGAAAGGTTTGGAGGAAGACCAAAAAGCAGATCTTGCCAAAAAGCTAGAACAAATACGGGGAAATTCTTGCCCCTTCCCCGTCAGAAATTTCCCCCCATCTCGAGTTGCTCATACCTCATTATGGCATGGGAATGTGTCAGGCCCTGAACGAGAATCATTTTTTAAGACTTCAATGATTTTTGGAAAAGGGGGTTTGGACCGAATTGTGCGTCTTCGAAGAACAGGCCATAGACCTTCCCTTGACGTTGGACGTTGGTCTTTGACCGGTCGACAGAAAACAGTCAATTAAAGGGTGAACGACACAGACGAGGAAAGATGGATTCCCGGTTTAAAAAACCCGAACAAAGGGGAAAAGGGGGTCCCGAAATACAGGAACTTCCTCAAAAAACCCGTACCAACAAGGTAGTTTAGCTTATTTTATCGTCGTACATCTGCGACAAAGGACAAGATCTCCTGCCGCAGATAAAACCCGGGAGACTGGGAGGTGGATTTGAAAATGGAGAAGTGGGCAAAGTTTTGAATGAAAAGGGTGTTCCGTCTTGAGGGTTTTCAGCACACAAAAGGAGGGGCATCGTCCCGGTATGCAGCAATCATGTTATCGAGAGACCATCCAAAGATAATCATTCGGTGTGACGACACGGAGTCCTCGTCTTGTTTGGGTATTACTGGGGCAGGGGGGCACTGGCCGATGAAGTATATATGCTGCTGGGTACTCAGGGAAATTTGTCTCAAAAAACGATTCATACCGTTCACCCTATCAGTTTCCAAACTCGGGGAAAGCAGCATGCAAGTCTTACCAGCGTGCATGCTCTGTCGGTGTGACACGACAAGTGCTCTATACAGAGGATAGGAATGGATATTCACTCTCACCAAAAATTAATGCCTTACAGGGCCTGGGAAACATTCCAGGGGTCCTACTTTTAGATACCCCAAGGCGATTTTTCCTTCTATGCATGGTAAAAAAAAATAAAAATCCAGTTCACTGAATGAGCTTCGTTCTACCGCCACCAACTGAAAACCCGCACCTTTCTGCCACCAACAGATGAGCCTTCGAACAACAGTATTGCGGGCCCAATACCAAGTAGCAGTGTGGTGTCAGAGTCAACGCAAAACCTGAGAAAATGAACCCCGTTGGCCTGGTTGGCATGTGAATGCAAAGGATGAACGCGTCCAAAAATGTACAAGAAAACGGCACCCGAGAGGTTAGAGACCTAACTCATTTGTACGCATGACAAAGGTTTTTCGCGGACAAAAAGCCCGTGTGCATTGCTGGGGTGAGGGCATTGACTTTTTTCTTGGTGAGAAAGTGCGAATCGGCCCGGGGAAAGTGGGGGTGGAAATGGAGATGAAGCCGGGATGACACGGACAGATGGTTAAAAACGTAAGTAATCTTTTTAAGTGCCAAAATAACAATTTTTTTTGATATTCCAACATTTCAATTTGTTATGGGTTAAATGGGTTTTTTGGCCAGTTTTTTTTAGAACCCGACTGTAAAACCTCATTTTTCATAAAGTAGACATCCCAAAGTGAATACTTTTAAATGCCCAAAATAAAAAAATTAAAATATTCAAAAATTTTCAATTTGTATGGGTTAATGGGTTTAAAAGGATTAAATGGGCCCTGTTTTAATTAGAATCTGACTTTAAAACATCATTTTTCATAAAGAGACATCCTAACGAATCCAACAATACCTCATTTGCCTTGTTCAAAGTGTGGAGGGTAACTCCTTAAAAAAAGGCCCTTTTTGGCCTGACTGCTCCCCTAAAGGGGGAGTAGTGATGAATACCGCGGGAGCAAACAAAGGGTTTAAATTTTAACCTTTTTAAACTGTGGGTTCCCAAACTTTTTTGGTTTTGACCCTAAATACAATCTTAGCCTGGCTGGCGCCATAAATATATGCACATGTAAGTTAATCATTTTGATGTTAACATATCATAAAATTTTTTGTATATAAAAAATAATAATAAAATACACAATTAATTTTAATTTTTTTTAAATAGGACTATGTAAAAAGCAATGTTTGCAAGCATGATACTTTTTTTTTAGCGTTTACATTATTTGGGAGCCACGTCACAAAACCAATATTTGTGTGGCTAACCGTAAAGGGATGTGCTTTATCCTTTTGAGTTTTTACTGCAGCTGATATATTACTAATTATGAAAATATATTTAAGAAAAAAAAAAAAAAAAAAAATTAGAGGACTACAGCAACTTTTTTTCTACAAAAAGGAAAAAAACATAGTGAGGAGAAAACACATTAATACACGGTAACACTTAACGGACCTTCACTATAGATCACATGTCACTATAAAAATCCAGCTGCGCCACCAACGGGCGAGGGTCGTTCACGAGGGCCATTACGACCCTGAAGAATGTGCAGGGCCAATCACCTGAGCCGTCGAGGAAAAAACATAATAGCCTACAGGCGCTATAGGCTTTAACGTAAAAAAAACCCAAAAAACTTCTAAGAAAAAAAAAATGTGAGCTCAAATCCAAATTGTCATCACGGTCGCTAGGTATCAAACTCTTAACACTAAAAAATATCACTTATATGTATCTGCTGACATGCTTCATTTCTATTTAAAAATATACTTGAATCAAATAAGATACTTAAAAATTGGCTACTGTAAGAACCAAGTGATATAAATTTAGAATGATGGAAAATGTTTTTGTGGGATTTTAACCAGTGACCAAATGGAGGATAAATTACGTACACACTTTGATTAGGGAAAATTTAAATGTTTTCTCAGTGGCTTCCATGAAACTGCTTCATTTTGTGAGTGAGGTCCTCTAAGTTGGGCTTTATTTTGATCGTTAGAGCACTACGCAAGTCATGCTGGGGATCCAACTGGTTACCTACTTGCTTTAGTCTTGATCGTAGCACGACTTGGACATTTTTTTGCACAGAGATATGTTGTTGGAAAAGGGAGAAGAGCTTTTTTCAGCCTCCCGAATCAGAATGGGCTTATCCGTGAGTGGGGTCGATTTTTTTTTATACCGGAGGATTTTAAAGCGTTGCTTCTGCACTTGATTTTCCTAGGTCTATAAGTTCTTCTTGAAACCCTGGAATATCTTCTGCAACTTCACTGACATTCACACTTAAATAATTCCTGATCAAGATATGCTTCTTGAGGTCGACGTTTTCTGGAAAATACATGTCTACTTCTCCATTCTACTACTTGAATACTTGTCTTGAAGGTTCTTCAGATGATCTTCGGAATTATCTTTTATGTCAGCAAATGGTATATCTGACCAATTTTCCAGCAGATCACTTAGTTCTGGAAAGGCTGCAGTTTTTCCTTTAGCCAACGTTTCTCTCCAAAGACTATGATTGTTCTTGAATGAAACCATTTTTTTTGGTCAGTGATTCTTGGTGCAGAAGAACAATTATTCCAGTATGTCAACTTTCCTCTGTACCTTACAAAAAACATCCGTTGAGAGTCACCTGCAGTATCCACATACTCATATGTCTGCAAGGAAAATTTTCTTACTTTTTACAGTGCCACGATCAGTTCAGCCAACATATCTTCTTAAATGAGATCAATTATACGTTTAATACTATTGGTAGAAAGTGGTACCGATTGAAACTTCTTGGTAATATCTGTCCTACCAACAGTGTTTAACATTGCCACTGCTGATGGCTTCACCAGCTCCTCTCAAATGTTATGAGGCTTTATGCATCTTTTAATCAGCCATACCACTTCAAAGGACACCGAGGAAGCTTTCTCCAGAGAAAAAGCTGAAGTCGAGGGAGCTCCAATCCAACTTCGTTTTATTTGTTCTTCTTTGTTCTACCAGTAACTCAGTGGTTTTTCGACAAACTTTGAATGAACTGAGTCCAAATGACACTTCGATTTATATTATTTCATAGATTCATTGGCTAGAACTTGCAGGCATGGAGCGCACTGGGGTCGGACGTTCCCAGATCGTTTTCTCATCTCGGTGAAGCATATTTCAAGAACTCAAGAACTCATACTGCAATTGTGTTTTGCGTTGAGCTATTTTCCCAGTTAAAGGTCAGATCTGGAAAGAAGAAACAATACATTTAAACGTTTTTTTGAAAATATCTCCGACTTTGAAAAGTAGAAAAAAATCTATTCCTTAAAATCAAGCAATTATAAAGTGAATGAAAAAATGTGTAGTCTGCAAATTGAAAACAATTATTGCCAGAAATGTCCAACCGTAGTTACATTAAGTAGTGTACTTGATTATGATTGCATAATTACAAAGTATGATGAGAATAACAATTACCTGACTCCAGATAACAAAACTAATGCAAAAACATGCTAAGAAAACTCTCTCTCACAAACTAACTCAGTCACAGATGCACTCATTCACTTGCTTGCCTACGCACTGACATGCACGTTACCCACTCACTAATTATCATAAAAACGCATGCAAAGAATACCATTATTGCTACATCGATTATATAACGACAATATATAAAATTCATATAACGCGTGTTTTCCTAAAGGCTAACTGTAGTACTCTCCGGTGATTCAGCTGATATCATAGTATGGATCTGTGTTTTGCCACACCAACTTAATAATAAGACACACATTTAACTTACTAAGGCAAAAATATAAAAGTACGATGCATCGCAGATGCTTTACCATACTTGTTTCTGGTCACGAGATTCGTCAGCCTTCCTGTTCATCCGTCATGTGCTGCATCCTTTGTCGCCACTACAATCGGTCGGGATATCCGTTCTACTGAGCGGTAGGCTCAGACTCAGCCACTCAGGTTCCCCTCACTGTCCTACTTAGCCGCACGAGTAATTGGGGTGAATGCTTCTCGTATGATGTTTATGGTACTGTTATAGGGGTGCTTAATATTTACAATTTTACTTTATGTGATTTAAAAATTCTGCCTTTATATTGTATATCCATAATTAAATGCCTTTTTTTTTTCCGAGACTATCCAGTGAAACCTATCGAAACACTCGGACCCTCATTTTTGGCTCGCGAACCATGGGTCTGGAACCCTGCTTTAAGCCATATCCCAAAAAATGGATCAGTCTTTTGACAGTGACGAGAATGAAGTCACCCTTCCTTGCTCTGCGTTTCGCTAGGATTTTTTGTACTGATCCAAGTGTTGCATGCATCACGAGAGTTAACTGTATTCTCCCAATAATGTGAAATATTTGGATTCGTTTCCATGATAAATTTACAATGTTTTCTAAATTAGCGTAGAACCCTCCATTTTATATACATCACAATGTATATGTTATAACCAGACACCAGACAAGATCATACTACATGCTTTCAAGTTTAGCAATTCATCCATGGCATTTTAAAGATATATAGCTTTATTGTTTGCTGAATGCTAGTGCTATGCGTGGCTACATATGATTTAAACCCTCGTTAGTTAACTGTCATCTACCTTACATCTCATTCATAGTCGGTTCACAAATAACATGCGTGACAGTTTTGACCTTACCGTTTTTATGAGTCCCCCCGTTTTAGCGGCGATTAAAAAACATCAAGGGCATCAAGGCCCTGGTATTGTTTATGCGGCAAGATTAGGGGTATCATTGAGGTAGTCATTCGAATCGTGCATGAAAGAGAGGAAGTATCGGGGTCCCTATGATAATACTGATCACATGATCCAAGTAATACATGCCGTCATAAACGCTTGCTTGACTTAGGAGTGTCCCGCTTCCTCATCAGTTAAGCCGGTTTCAGTTTGCTCCATGACCTCCCTCAATCTGTTTCGTGTATCCTTCAGAAGAGTCTAGTATGGGGGTTACTTGCAACCCACAACACATCCTCCCTAGGAGAGACCTCACCCAAATGGGTGGCTAGTCGTGCTCCTGGCTTGAGGTGTGAAAGGGTCCAGAGCCATAATAGAGCTCAGGGGTGAAGAGAAAGCGATAACCCTGTCCTGAACAAAGCGATAACGCTATTGTTTGACGAGAGCCGAATGGTTATAGTAGGAGATGGTTAGTTGAAAAATTTGACTCATTTTGTCCGTTCCCTGTGTGTTATCAGACGATAGCATGCGTGGTCTACTCTTCTTGCAGTTTCTACTAAGGTTAACTCAGCCTTTTCCATCCTAGTCCTCTTTAACCTGTCACTGTGTATTACTTGCAAACTTTTGTAACGAAGGATTCCATATCACATCAAACTATGACCTTGTAATTGTTTTAATATAGGCCTTGGTCCCCACGCCTAGTATTGTAGCCAAATTTGGAAACAATTGGTTTTGAGTTTTCTCTGAGAGGTACATCTGATTTTTCATCAACAGAATCACCTACTTTACGAAGGTACACAAGAGGACGAGAAAAGCTGAAAAAGCGCTTTATGTATTATGCTAGAGGTGGGGGTCGGGGCCAGGGCTCAGATACAGAGACTGTGTGCTAAAGACTATCAATTCAAGGCAGGTGGAGCAGGATAAGCTATTATCTTGTATGTGAGTATGTCTAAACATGGAAGATCTGAACCTGTAAATTCGCACTTAGCCTACCCATATTATACACGGCTTTTCGAGGACGCCTAGCAAGTCAGAAGGGCAGTCTTTTCTCCATCCTCCAAAAACTATGTAAGTAGGGGTTTGCCCAGTTTGAACTCGCAACGCTACCGTTAAGCTCGCTGCAATTATGTTGGTAACCAATTCTTCCCACTTGTTCTAGTAAGGCTGGGGCTAGAACCACATCTGACCAACCGGGCGCAACATTTCTAGGGCTTTTCCTAAGTAGTGCGCCTCCACAAGGCCGGTACTGGCGTGGGTGGGGGTGGGGTGATACAGTGCCACAAAGGTCTTGACTTTCGACCTTTTAGGAGCTTTAGAAGCCTCTACACAAATTTTTCACTTAGAAGTGCGTTCGAAACTCCGCCCCATTGTTCCCACTTAAATATACTACGAGGTGTCGATTTAGGGACAAATTAATTATTTTTGAGGGTGTGAGCAACCTCACGGGCAGTTTTTATCATTTAACTGGGGGCGCATAACAGCGTAAACCTAGATAAGTGATTTAAACATATTAATGTACTTGGAGCCCTAATTGCTAGCGGGAAGCTGAATAGGTTCTATTGCAGCTAGTCCCCCATGGTCCCCCTTTCCCGGGGGGAGGATATTCTAAAATCGGTGCTGGCTAAGGCACCCTTCCCTTTGTGCTGGGCGCATTTCCACACACCCCTACCTTACATACCGGTCCAAGTCCTACACGCATGGTTGGCCCAAATACCTTCTACGGGCCGCGAGTTAATGGTTTGCTCCTTCCCTGGATGACCAGCATAACCATCATGAATTAACCTTAATACCACAGTACAGTTCCACTCACCTAAATCGCGAACACACAGGCCCTCGGTCCTCTCCTTCCATTTCCTTTTCGTATTTTCCGATAAATTTATCGTTTTCATATTCTCAAAGTATGTACAATGCCATTCCTCCTCCTTCCCCTGGGATGTGTGTTATTCCACGGGGGGCCATCCTCTCTCTCTCTCTCTCTCTCCTTCTCTCTCGTCTCTCTCTCTCTCTCTCTCTCCTGTCTCTCACCTCTCGTCTCTCGACGCTCTGGCCTCTCTATCTCTCGTCTCTCTCTCTCTCTCTCTCTCTCTCTCTCTTCTCTGTCACGTCACCTTTTGTATCCTTCCCTCCCTTCCTCTTAATTTTCAGTAACCCTTTCTCGACCTTTCTCCTTCCTCTACTCTTTTTGTCTCCCTCCCTTCTTCTCTCCTCTCTCCCTTTCCCTTACACCTGCTTCTTACAACACCTTTCCTCCTACTGGTGTTCCTGTCAGTCCATCCCTCCTCCCTTCCCTCCTTTCATCCTTTTCCTTTCTGTCCTGTCTCCCCCCTCCTCCCTCCTTCCCTCCTTCCCGCCTTCCGTCCCCTCCTTTCCGCCCTCCACTCCTTTACGCTCCCTCCCTATCTCTCTCCCGCTTAGAGCTTGTTAAACTGTCCCATTAGTTGTAATTGCGAGACTAAAAACCTAGAATTACTATGCATTAACACCTGACTGCTAAACAAGCAATCACTACCACCACTACTGCTACTACTAATTACTAATGCCTATGCTTGCTAGTTTGGCATAGCAGTAGTAAAACTATCCATATTTGAATCTGATTCGTATATTCCTAGGAGCGAGAAGAGAGAGTAGAAGAGAGTAGTAGAGAGAGAGGAGAGACGAGATAGAGAGAGAGAGAGAGAGAGAGAGAGAAGAGAGAGAGAGAGAGAGAGCTATAAAAATTTTTTGTAGTTTAAGACTTAAGTGAAACAAACTATTGATTAAAGAAAGTACTATTAATCCTACTAATTACCGAATGTTCGTGTGTTCGTGTGTTGTGTGTGTGTGTGTGTTGTACTGACTGAAGTTGCTGGGGGGAAAGGCTAAGTGACTGCACATTCCACTACATGCTTTATATATGGTTCCCTGGGCCCTGATATCTCACTTACGCTTTAGAGGATGTAAATGGATCCCAAAAGCGTTGCTTGAGGCACAGAAGGATAAAGTTTTTAGCACCTCGAGCTCCTCAGCCTTATAAAAATGTCTTTTAGTTGGGTTGGTTTTGTGCAGGGTTTAAACCATCAATTTACCGATTAGACCTCTCTCTCCTCCTCTGCGCTCTCTCCACTCTCCTCTCTCTCTCTCCTCCTCTCTCTCTTCTCTCTCTCCTCTCCTCTCTCTCTCATCGTCTCTCTCCTCTCCTCTCTCTCTGCCTGACACTTCACACAATGAGAATTATACACATACATAATGTCCAATTAAAATACTTTTTTTAAATTATATATATTTCCCAAACCAATATTATTGGCTACATTCAACACTCCCTACGCGCGCCGCGCGCGCGCAACACACACACACACACACACACATCACACACACACACCACACACACACACACACACACCAACACCCTGCCTCTCAGTGTTACGAATATATTGTTGCTATTAGCCATTAATTTTTTTCCGAAAACAAGTCAATGATTTAAAATATTTTTAAACAGTTACTTCTATCCTGTCTGATGGAGGAATGGACCCATGTTATTGAAGGGCTCAATGGGAAAGGAGGAATGGAGGGAAGAGGGAGGGAGGGAGGGACTGTTAATTGTCATCTAGCTGTTGGTGCGGGATTTAAAATCTATAATTTCTCATCAGGGAGCCCTATAAGTCGGGAAGGTTTTAAACAGGTGTGGCTATTTAGGGGGGGTGGAGCGGGTCTCCAAAGAGGAAGACTGAGCGAACATTTGTAGACACGGAAAAGATTTGAGAAATTTATGGGATTTGCCCTCGCCCCAAGTGTTCGCGAAGTACTGGCGTGACTCAGTATTACAATTGTTCCACAGGATTGTTTTAACCCCTTTCACCGTAGCTGGGTACAAATACGGTCTCTCAGCTATTTAAGGGTTCACCTGCGGCTGGCTACATATAGGGTTTTCCTGTATTATACTCCGCGCTCAATGATTATTATGGGTATATATTCGTTTGTGAGAGGCTTGTATGGCAACAGTGTCAAGTGGTTGTGATTATAATATAAACCTCTTTTTCCTGCTTGCGTGAGTTAGTGTGACCTAATAAGGTCAAGCGGTACAGTACGACGTGTTGACGCTGCCGCGCCCTCTACTTCAATGGCGAGGCTACAATAAGTCAATAATATTCATAATATCTTGATGGATTATGAAACAGAATTATTAATGACTGAATGAACTGCATGAATTAAGCATTTTATGTACCAAAAAGCTGATTATGTTGAGTAGTAAGTACTTTCATTGTGGCGTCCTGGCAGCACGGTCAACGGCCCTTTGCTGCACTTTTTGGACGTAGCTCTTCACTTAGCCTGGGTAGCCTCCACCAAGCAGAACATGGATTTTTTTTCGTGGTATGGATGAGCATCCTATTCATTTAGGCACTTTTAAATATGATCAGTAATTAATCTTTTTTATTTTAATTAAACCTGCCGCACATGGGGGTAGGCCCTATGAATTTGGTATATCCCCAGTGAGGTTTTTTAAGACGCCAATAGCTTTACAAAGCACTCCGTCTAATGAACAAAAAATAACTGTGTGAGGAACTACACCTGAACTACACCTTTTCCCTCGTCCCACGTTAACGGTATTTTACTCACTTCACCTTCACTCAAGCGCCTTGCCTTCGAGGCTCACTACTGTTACCACGACTATCCAACGACCACACACTTCCAGCCCCCCCGTGTCCTCGGGTAAGGGGTAAGTTACCCCTTGTGATGACGGAAGGCTCTGCCGCCATGGTTAGCAGACAGCCCGTAACTCTCCACGCTGCACAACACCTATCCCACGTTACCTTGCTGTGTGTCTCAACCTCTAAAGGTGCCCTCCTGGCTAATTGTCGGATCTCCCCTGACGGCCCTTCACTGTCCCGCTCACCATTTCCAACGCTCCAGCTGTCTGAAGTGGTATTCTACACCGGTTCTGAAAGATTTATTGCTGCAATTCCACCATTCTGTACCAGGCATCGTTCCCGGGAGTTCTTAGGGTGACCAATTTTACCCCTGCTCATCATTCCAGTCGTTGTTGGTTCCTGATAATCTGGCAGCTAGCCAGTCATATGTTTTGTGGAGTTGGTGGTGTAATATATTAGGCAAGCCTGGGGTTAATCCCTACAGGGTAGGTACTCCCGTGAGGTCCAATGAAAAGTTAAATCTAGATGTTTCGAATTTGGCGCACGGTGTTTTCGTTATGTCTACAATTGAATTTTTAAGGTGTGATTTGTTCCGCTTCCAACTTTTTGTGTTTTTGAGGACCTTCTTGCTATGGTCAAAAATGGAATCCCTCTTCCTCCTCTCTTCTCTTCCGTTCCTCCTCCTACCTCATCCTCCTCATTCTTCATCTTACTTTCACACATAATTTCCCATCTTCTTGTTTATATTCATCCTCTCCTCCTCCTCCTCCTCCTCCTCCTCCTCCTCCTCCTCGTTTCTTCATCTTATCCTCATCTTCTCCTTTATCTCCCTCGTTCATCATGGTTATCGTTCTTTACCTCCTCCTCCGCCTCCTCCTCCTCTCCTCCTCCATCTATGTAAGTTACGCAGTGCTGAGACCGTAATGCAACTCGGCAATCAGCATTATCCCTACTTTGCCAAATACAACACCAGATTATTACTATACAAACCAGGGATGTCATTTTCCTCCGCGGTTCGCGGATTTCCAAGTATTTTAATTGCCAGCTTGGTCATTTCTGTGATCGTTTGATTTCGTGTTAAAAATTGAGGGGGGGGGCGGGGGGGGGTATGGGTGTCCATAGTTGGCTAGCCCCAGCGAACCTGAACCCTGGCACTGATCCAGCACAGAACCACAAAAACTATTTTTTGCTGCGCTCTCGGAAGTAATACTAGGCTATGCATGTTCTTATGTTTTTATATACAATATGACAATGGGTATTCTGACAATAGTGTAGAGTGTGATTTGTATGTTTGTTTTTACACATTTGTTTCACAGGGCAATTAAGGTGTGACTGTGTGCATGTTTTACTGGGCAGGTAAGGTATGATCATGATGGTCAAAATAGTGATTACAATACCAGTTTAGTAAATTGGCAATTGATTCAGTTTTTATCATGCAGGTGCATGTATTGGCATGTCTAGGTGGCAAGAATATTGTTATTGTTTATTGTTTATACATTTATATAGCCGCCTATTGATAAAGTGACTATATAAATGACAAATATTTTGTATTGTTTTGTTATTACTTTTCCAAACGGAAACCGTGTTAATATTCTTTATCATGTCAAATGGTTAATAATTCATATACATTTCACAATTTAAGTTGCATATATCCATATATATATATATATATGTATATATAGTATATATATATATAAATATATATATATATATATATATTAATATATATATATATATATATATATATATATATATATATATATATATATATTATATTGTTGACACAAAAACAGACAAAATTGAGACCAGAAAGTTTATAGATTAACCAGGACCTCTCAGAAGTTCTCTCAGAGCATCAAATTTAAAAAAATCCCCCGAACCCCCAGCTGGGAGGTTCCCTCGCTACACTCGGTCCAGCCTCGCTGCGCTCATATTGAGTTGGTCGCCCTATTATTTTATTTCAGAGTTTTTTTCCTATTTACTTGTTACATCC
Organism: Chionoecetes opilio; assembly: GCA_016584305.1. Lineage (NCBI taxonomy): Eukaryota > Metazoa > Arthropoda > Malacostraca > Decapoda > Majidae > Chionoecetes > Chionoecetes opilio. The sequence continues at coordinate 35,296 of JACEEZ010002344.1, forward strand.
CTGACAAACACAGATAAGGGAAAAAGCGTCATTTCTGAGCATTTTATTATTTATATTCCATTTATTATATATGTTTATATAAAAAATATTATTCTTAGATTTTATTTTATTTTATTTGACTTATTTTTTTTCTTTTCTTATTTTGGTTTGTTTTTTATTTACGTTTTATTTTATTTATTATTATTTTTATTATTTATTATTTGTATTTTATATATTTATATAATTATTTTTATAATTTGTTTTTATTAGTTTATTTTTATATTTTTTGTTTGAACTATTTGATTTATAATACCTATATATATATACACATTTTTTTATTTTTTTTTATCTATGTTACGGCAGGCATTCTTTAAACTCTATTATTGTGCTACTAGGATTCAGCCTGTGTGCTTATAGGTCAGTTGGGCTAGGTGTGGTTAGGTCATGGTAACTATACTGTGTGTTGATGGTCATTAGGCTAGGTGTGGTTAGGGTAATGGCCGTATTATACTGGAGAGAATGAATGTGAGTACTCCTCGTGTATCTAATGGTAGGCTCTCTCCTTTTTCTTTTTTTTTTCTTTTTCGTACAAACCTCCTTTTCTTTTATTTCTTATATTGCTTACTAACCGCTCCTCTTTTTGTCTTTTAGCTAAGCCCTTCTTCTTCTTTTGTCTTACTCCTCCTTCCTCTTCCCCGAATGAGTCCATCATCACAAAACTCTAGAGCATACATAGCTTGCTCTATCATCATTGTTTGCTATGATAAAATGTTCCATCACTTAAACTACAAGGTACTACGTGTTCTTTCCAATTTTTCCTTATAAACAGCGTGTTTGCACCTAGGAGGGGAACGCGGGGAGGAGCTTGGTCTTACTTGTGGCGAAAGCAACCTTGTTTTGTTCATGCCTCAAAACCCATTCTTCACCTATCTACTCGCAAAACCTTCCCAGATAACTATCCCCTCTACTTCAATGACACTCAACTGTCTCCTTCTACAATGGACCATTCTAGACTAATCCTTTACTAAAAATCTGATCTGTAAATCTCACTCTCATCCTTGCTAAAACGCTCTCTAAGAAGTTTAGTGTCCTGTTGGCAGTCTGCGTCCTTTTTTTTCTGCGCTAGTCCAATTGCTTGGCTCTCTACAGGGGGCCTTATCCGCCCATGTATGGATAATTAGTGCCGACCGTGGTATTTTGTCCTGGTTTTGACAACTTTATCTAGTTTTCCTCCATTCTATTGAATTAAACACAAAATTAATAAAATCATATGAGGGTCACTACCTATATTTATGTTATTAAGTTGAACAAATTTGTCCATTAAGCTCTGTAGCATATCGCGAAGTGCGACCGCATTGTTGACACTAAATGGGGTAAACGGACCTAACTCTGGGGGGGGTAAATTGGTCATATATTAATATATAAAAAATATATATTTCTTAAAAATTTACAACTCAAACTAACATGTCATATTCCTGCCCCATGTACACTATCAAACCTTATGTGAGCTGTTCTTCACATTCTCTGGGGGCGGAAGATACCACACGCAAGTTTTGGGTTCCAGTCTTGAGTTCCTAGTCCTTTACTTCTTTTCTAGTCTGATGCTAGTTTTTTTCTTTTATAATTTCTAAGCATTGTTTACTTAATTTTAGTAATACTTTACACTAGGCCAAATCCTACACAATTGGGAGTATGGTTTCTGTTTACCCTTATTGGATTCTAGGAAACATTCTCTCTATGAGCTTCCGTCACAAAGTCACTTCTTTCTTTCGGAGATATAATATGTTTTTTAATATTGAAGAGATCCGAGTGTATAGGAGATATAAAATTAACGACCTAACCCCACCTTTTGACTCACTAACCTACTAACACGGGACACATGGCGACTTTAACCTCCAAACCTAATGTCAAATCTGCATTAAAAAGTGTCCGCGGCAGGGAAGAACAGAGGCGATGCGGTCACAGAGGAAGAAGAGTCAGGCGCAGTAAGTAACCCATAAGGCTCTCGCCTCCCTATTACCATGTCCATTATCTTGCGGAAGTAATGATTTTGCGACGGAAACTCAGAGAAGAATGTTTCCTAGAATTAAATAAGGTAAAAGAACCACACTCCATTGGTGTAGGGAATTTCGGTCCTAATGTCAAATCATACCGTTAGGTTACGTATCAATGCCCATTTTAGGTTAGTTAACTAGCAGGGAGGTATGGTGGGCATAGCCCGCCCCAGTTTGAAGGGTCAGGAGAGTATTGGTTTTAGGAAGTATTGTTGAACTGCACATTTACCGTAGCCATTAAGGTAAACAAAATCATTCTCCCAATTTGTGTATAGAAGTCTGGTCCTTGAGTAAAAATTTACCCTTAATTTCTATATACCAGCACCCTTAAACTATTCCATATTAGCATGCAACTCTGAAACCAAAAGAAACAAGTGCAAATAAGCATTTTGAATCCTCACGTGATATCCGTGAGGGGTACATTACCTGGTCCAATTTACCCCACGATTGTTTTTTGGCACCGGTGTAAATGACGGATCCAACTGAGCATTGATATACGAAAAATGAGACAAGATAGAGCATTTTTTTATATTATGCATGTTAAAGTAGAGGAAAACACTCTTATATAACTCTTATTTCAGAATGTACTCAGTCCCTCAGTAATTGATCCCATGAAGTTTCCAAATCGCTAGATTTTGTCAAACAAACTTTGGCCGCACTTTTTTTTGCTGTCATTTTTATCATTTTCTATTTTGGTTTCTGGTTCTAGTTCATATCGATATTTATATTCTATTCATACTAGAAATGTTAAAATGGTTGTTTTACTACATGGGAATATTCAAAACTGTTACTACTCTTATTTGTATTGAAACGAGAACACCAAAGGCAAAAATGGCGTCCGCATAGAACCGGCCGTTTGAAGGACCTAAATGGCCTGCCGTCGCCCTGACAAATTCTGGCGCGCTAGGTGTCTACAACACTTGATGATCTGGTTCTCCATGGCCAACTCCTTCATTCCATAAATCTCCCTTCCTCATTTCCTTCCTCCATGCCCTCTTTCCTCCATTTCTCTTTCCTTCTTTCCTCCTGCGTTCTTCCTCACTCTCCCTTTTCCCTGGGAATGAGTGAATTAGGAATGGGGAATGAGTAGTGAGGTGAGGAAGGAATGAGTGATCCGGGATAGAAAGCGAGTAAAATTGAAAGGGAAATTCTGGGAAATGATCAAGGAGACGAGGACCAGCAATGATTCCATGGAGACAAGAAAAAGGCGTTAGAACAGGCCAACAAAGGGAGGAGTGACGAGAGAGAAAGGAAAAATCTGAATTAAACCAACTAAAGTAAACTAGAAAATGATGAACAGAGGAGAATTGAATACTCTTCAGTAAAGTACATACCTATGTTACCCTTGTGTTTTGGTGACGCTGCTCAGTGGCGCGTCACCAGATAACTTCACTACATAGAGAGTAATAGTATTACCATGATCTTTGTAATAGTGTTACCATGATCTTATAAGTAATAGTGGTACCATGGATCTTACAGACAAAAATGTTACTTGCCGTTATAGTGTTGTGTGCAGCGAGAACAGACCGCGAGCCCCTGTGGTGCCAGTCGGCGAACCCTTGGTTTCAGCCATAGCGCCTCCACTACCATCGCCCTTTTGAGGATCCACATAGGCGGCGCGGCTTTTTCCACTACTTTCCTTTCATTAATAGTAATACCAGAAAATGCAAACAAAGTCAACCTAAGATTGGTGCACGTGTCGGGGTGTTGTGTGGGGGTGGCGCGCAGCCTCGTGCTGGTGGGACTGGTGTTTCGATGGCATCAACTGCGCAAGGCGAACATGCGGGCTTGGCGGGACGCAGGGCCCCACACTAACCCTGCTGGGGAAAGGTGCGTGGGGCGCCTGTCGCCGCCTCGTGGCTGCCTCCCCAAGGGACCCCCTTGGGGAGTGTGGCTTTCCCCTCCCGACAGCTGGCGGGTTTGCGGCCCCTGGTGCTGTGATCATCAAGGAACGGCTGGCCTGTCTGGAGAGGCGGTCCCAGCTGGCAGAACAAGAGGCACGACATGTTTGTGCTGTGGTTTGCGTGGTTGTGGTGTGTTGTGGGTGGTGATTGTGTCTGTGGCCCTGGTGCACCGGTCACCTGGGCCCGGCACGCGCCCTGCCATGGCCCGCGCCGCGGCGGCACAGGATTGACCAACGCCTGGTCCTGAAGGATAACCAGACCGTCGTCTGGGTCTCATTGAGGCGACGGCGCTGTCTGGCAGCGCCTCTTTTGCCGCTGCTGCAACGCGTGTTTCGGTAATGGGCTTCCAGGATGTTCCCTGTGAGGTCCGTGAAGTGGGCACAACTACATATGTCCGACTTCGATGTTCACGCACACGCATAGGCACTGGCCTGGCTCCACCAGGCTGGGCACCCCCGGTTTGAGTCCTCACAGATATGGAACAAAATTCTGACAGACGTAGGCGAGGAGGCCAATCAAGAGCTGCGCGGAAGCCTGATCGTTGCCTCGAAATACTGGAACGACTTGCGGGGCCTAGGTGTTTTTCCTCCAGGCGCTTGCAGGCCACTACTCCGTGCATGTCATGCTGGAACCTGAACGCCGCAGGCTGCATATTCAGGGCTGCAAGACCAGCGCCGTGAAGTGTCGGCCGCCGTGAAGGAACTGTTTGCCTCGTGGCGGCACATGAGGCCGTCGTGGAGTGATCGCCTCCCAACACATTTCACAAATTCTGTCCTTATCAATTATTATCCTATTATCTTTATCCATGTTATCATACTATAATTTATCATTATGTTATTAGTATTTTATAGTTATTAGTACATTAATATAATTATGCATTAATATCCGTGTTCAGGCTATTTTATGAGAGAGAGAGAGAGAGAGAGTAGAGGATAGTAGAGAGAGAGGAGAGAGGAGAACAAAAAATGTCGCTAGGAGAAGGCAGGGACGTGTAGCCTATTCTTCCCCCGCCGAAGCCGTCACATAATAGTACAACACAATCAAACACATGCAAGGATTGGTTCTTTTATTACTTTGTCTCTTAACTTCTACGTACCTTCTCTCTGAGTTTTCTCCATCACTCACCTTTTTGAAAGCTCTCTACTGACGCATAACATGTTTCCACTCTTCGACTCTCTCTCTCTCTCTCTCTCTCTCTCATTTCTGCTTCTTCGTCTAATCTCTCTCTCTCGTCTCTCTCTCTCTCAGGGATTGTAGCAAAGAGTACAAAGGATACAGATGGAGTGATAGAGAAGTAGCACCATTGTTTTCTTCCCAATTGCTTGTTTGCGGGACTACAAACTACACAACCTTAATACGAGTAATTAAGGCAAAGTTGTAGTTACTAAGAAGAGAATCGGGTAATAATGAATAATGGAGGGGGGACTACTTAACTTAACCCCTTTGAGACCCATGAACGTAAATATCAATTGTAATATAGTGTAACCATTAAGCGATTTTCAATGACTATAAGCAATATTATATATTCCTATGACCTGTTAGTATCCTTGTCCACTAACTCTTTGGTATATTCAGTTTTTCGTTATTTATGGCTAACAAAAAGACGATTTTATATAGCAAAGGAAGATCTTGGCGTGAAGGTGTTAATAAAGGCAAAAGTTGTACTTAATAAGAGAGGAGTAAGGGGCAATAGGAATAAGGTAGGGGGACTACTTAAATTTAAGGGTATAAGGGATCAAGGAGGACTACTTAAATTTAAGGATAAGAGAGGGTGGACTACTTAAATTAAGGGTATAAGGGAAGGAGGACTACTTAAATTTAAGGGTTAAGGGAGGGGGGACGACTTCATTTAGGGTATAAAGGAAGGAGGACTACTTCAATTTTAAGGGTAATAAGGGAGGGGGGGACTACTTAACTTTAGTGTCTAAGGAGGGGGACTAGCTTAATTTAGGGTATAAGGGAAGGGACTAACTTAAATTGTATGCGTATAAGGGAGGGGTACTACTTAAATTTAAGTGTATAAGGGAATGGGGTACTACTTAAATTTAAAGGGTATAAGGGATGGGGGACTCCTTAAATTTAAGGGTGTATAAAGGAGGGGGGACTACTTAAATTTAAGGGTATAAGGAAGGGGGCTACTTAAATTTAAGGGTATAAGGTAATGGGACTACTTAAATTTAAAGGTTATAATGGAGGGGGGACTACGTACTTAAGGGTATAAGGGTAGGGGGGACTACTTAAATTTTAAGGGTATAAGGGAAGGTGGACTACTTAAATTTAAGGGTATAAGGGAGGGGGAACTACTTAAATTTAAGGGTAAAAGGGAAGGGGTAACTACTAAATTTAAGGTATAGAGGGAGGTGGGCACCACTTGAATTTAAGAGTATAAGGGTAAGGGGGACTACTTAATTTTAAAGGGTATAGGAAGGGGGACTACTTAAATTTAAGGGTTATAGGAGGGGGGACTACTTAAATTTAGGTATAAGGATGGGGCGCTACTTAAATTACGGGATAAGGGAAGTGGGACTCTTAATTTAAGGGTATAAGGGAGGGGACTACACTTAAGTTTAAGGGTATAAGGGAAGGAGGGGGCCATACTTAACATGTTAATGGTATAAGGGAGGGGGGACTACTTAAATTTAGTTATATAGGAAAGGGGACTACTTAAATTTAGGGTAGATAAGGGAGGGGGGACTACTTAAATTTAAGGTATAAAGGGAAGGGTGGTACGTACTTTAATTTGCAGGGTAATAAGGGAGGGGGGACTACTTACATTTAAGGGTATAAGGGAGGGGCTACTTATATTTAAGGGTATGAAGGGGGGGAACTACTTAAATTTAAGGGTAATAAGGAGGGGGACTACTTAAATTTAGGGTATAAGGAGGGGGGGACTATTAAATTTAAGGGTAAAGGAAGGGGGACTACTTAACTTTAGGGTATAACGGGCTGGGGGAACTACTTAATTTTAAGGGTATAGGGAAGGTGGACTACTTAAATTTAAGGGTATACCGGATGGGGACTAACTTAAATTTAAGGGTATAGGGAGGGGGGACTACTTAACTTTGAAGGGTATAAGGCAAAGGGTAACTACTTAAATTTAAGGTATAAGGGAAGGGGGACTTACTTAAATTTAAGGTATAGGGAAGAGGACTACTTAAATTTAATGGTGTCAGGGAGGGGGACTACTTAAATTTAAGGGTATAAGGGAAGGGGAACTACTTAAATTTACGGGTATAAGGAAGGGGGGGGAGGAAAAAAAAAAAAAAACCCCTAACTAATTTAATTGTATAGGTAGTGGGGACCTACTTTAAATTTAAGGTATAAGGAAAGGGGACTACTTAAATTTAAGGGTATAATGGAAGGAGGACGTACTTACCTGTAGGTTCTAAAGGAGGGGGAACACTTAAATTTAAGGTATATAGGGAAGGGGGACTACTGAAATTTTAAGGGTATAAGGTGGGGGGACTACTTAAAATTTTAATGGGTATAAGGAGGGGGACTACTTAAATTTTTAAGGGTATAGGGAGGGGGGCCTACTTAATTTAATGTAAATAAGGGAGGGGGGACTACTTAAATTTCAGGGTTAAGGGAAGGGGGACTACTTAAATTTAAGGGGTATAAGGGATGGGACTACTTAAATTTAGGTATAAGGATGGGGACTCACTTAATAATTTAAGGGTATAAGGGAGGGGGGACTACTGAATTTGAAGGTAATACAGGAATAGGGGGACTACTTAAATTTAAGGGTATAATGGAAGGGTGGAACTACTTAAAATTTCAGGGTATAAGGGAAGGGGTACTACTTAATTTGTTAAGGGTATAAGGGCGGGGGACTACTTGATTTAAGGGTATAAGGGAGGGGTAACTACTTAAACTTTAAGGTATTAAGGAAGGGGGACACTTCATTTAAGGGTATAAGGGAGGGGGACTACCTTAACTTTAAGGTATAAGGGAGGGGGAACTACTTAATTTAAGGTATATGGCATGGGGACTACTAAACTGAGGGATATAAGGAGAGAGAGAAGAGAGGAGAGAGAGAGAGAGCGGGTCGGAGAGAAGAGAGCGCGAGAGAGCATTTATTTAGTTAACCTTAATGTTTGCATGGTATTTATTGTATGTATCAGAAAACGAAATATGTCGATGAAAGCTTAATTAAATTCTGCTTCTATTGATATCTGCCATCTTATATAGCTGTCCCACAAAGGTTATACCTTACGACGAGTTATAAGTGAATGTTAAGTCATCATATTTCTTCATGTCTCATAAGAACCCTTTATTTAATTTTTACTATGTTTTTATGTATAATCTTCAGAGAACAAACATTTCGAAGATACCGCTATCCTTTTGCTAATTTATACATGATATACTGCGGGTAATGCCTTGAGAAACTATTCCCCGGGTCTTGGGTGAACGAGGAGCTTGGCACACGATGGCGCCCAGTAGCGTTTACATAGGCCTATGAATGACGTTACCCTCTTTATAAGTACCCTCGTGTTGACTGGCCAGTTTTGCCACATTGGCAAATAGCATCAATGATGTCCTTTTCCCCTTGTCCTTTACATATGGCTTTGCTGGTGTCATTATGTAAAACACACCGTACACAGTACTTGTAAGCCTCCCTCGTGTGTCCATATGACGTCACGATCACGGCGGATTTTTTTGCAGTAACGTGACATTTGGGCAACTTTAAACCTTATTTTTATATATTTCCTGCCTTTTTTCTTTGAAATGATAATATTTAGAGTGATTTTTAAAAGTTTAGGAATCTATTGGCCAACCTTTTACAAAAAGAAATCGTTAGGCAACTTGCCTATTACCTACCGTAGATAACAGTGAAGTCGCCACCTGCAGTGATGTCGCCAGGCGCCAATATTACGATTATAGCATCACTGCTGATTTTTTATGTGCCACTGAAGATGTTACACAGTAGTTTATATCATGACTGTATAATCTACCCGTTTCAGCATTGTTTTATGCTTTGTATCTGCAAATATAACTGTTGCGCATTTTGCTTCTCACGTTTTTCTTCGCGCGATGCAAGACAGTAGCTGACCACCTTTCGGGCGGCAGGACACAAAACTTACCAGATCTTTCAAACTTGATGAATATTTGTTTTCACGTTGGCAGAGGAATTTTTATATATCCAAGCATCTTCCGCAGCTAATATATATAGAGACTTGTTTTACTTTACCTCTAATTTCCCTCATTCCCTAGAGTGGCAACTCAACTGTTGGGTTAAAATACTAGCTGGCGACTTTACTGAAGTAGGTATAGCAAGGTCGCCACTCGGTTTTATTTTTGTAATTTGTTCATTTATAGCCCTAATAAGACACAGATGAAGACACAAAATGACACAGACTTTCCAGATAGACCCTTCTAACTTTTCTGAAATCATGGATGTACAAATGTAAGTATTAATGCCACCACACGTCTGTAAATGAAAACAAAGAAACGTAGAACTGGCGACTTCACTGTTATCTACAGTAGGGCGGCGTGAGCCAAGAGAAAATAGAAAGAAGTGTCAAGTCCTTAACTTGAAGCTCGGCCTTCGCTTTAAACATGAAGCTCGCTCGCGAGGGTGAGCCAAGAAAGTCTGTAGAGAAGAAGTGTGGGTGAAAAACTCTGCGTAAAGCTCTACCTTGTTTCACTAACTCTGTAGACTTGCCATTCTATTTATTGTTATTATTATTACTATTATTATTGTTGCTGTTATCAGTATTATCATCATCATTATCGTTGCCATCATTATTATCGTTGATATTATTCTT
>JACEEZ010002344.1:47500-57059 GCA_016584305.1 Chionoecetes opilio
TGTATAGCGCTAAAAACTCTATCGGAAGTATGCTCTCGATATTGCCGTAAGACCTACATTAAGTCCGCCAGACGCCGGAAAGCTCACTTCTCATACAAAATCGCCTCGTTTTTCGGGTAAAAACCTTTTCCTGGCAACTGGTTTTTCCACGTTATTGTTTACCCAACGTAGGTGGTTTCAGGGCTGTATACTGTTTAAGGTCAAAGGTCCTATTACCAAACTCCAAAAGTCACAAAAAAACAGCGTAAGTCGGTCAAACACGTACGGTCGAAGTCCAGCTCCGCATCCAAGCATCCGGTTCGACGTTCCGCCCACTGCTGCTGCTGCCTTGGCTTCTGGATTCCTCCAGGACCTTATCGCTGACGGCCACCTCTCTCCAGACATGTCGTACCTGGTCTGCAATCCTAACAAGCTGAGGAGGGCCAGGCAGGATGCCATGGCATCGGCCAGGGACCTTGACCAGGGGAAGCACCAGGGTACCAAAATAGTTGGATTGGGTTACGATGGGAGGAAGGACAAGACCAGGGCGATGGTGCCCGACAGCTATGGGAAACTGCACCCAAGGTTGATCAGGGAGGAGCATGTGTCAGTGACAGAGGAGCCATCTGGAAGGTACCTTTGGCACTTTGTACCAGAGGACCCGGTGCCACCTGAGAAGCCTGCGTTCAAGGTGGCTCAGGCTCTCTATGATCTGCTGGTGACATACGACTCCCCCGACTCACTGATCGTACTGCAAGGTGACTAAACTAGGGACAACACAGGGTGGAAGGGTGGTACTCACGCCCATTTGGAGAAGATGCTGGGACGCAAGCTCTTCTGGAGTATATGCGTGTTGCACACAAACGAGTTGCCCCTGCGCCACCTTATCACTAGCATCGACGGGCCTACCTCATCTGACATCCAGACATCTACCTTCACGGGTCCAGTGTGCAGTCTGCTGTCCAGCGTGAATGAGATGCAGTACAACGCAGAGTTCAGAGGAGTGCCAGGCGGTGAAGATCTCACGGAGATATCGGAGTATATCCTGGTCAACATGTCCACTGACCAGCAGGTCTCCTACCAGCTGGTCCAGGCTGTGAAGCGGGGCGTTCTCCCATCCGAGCTGCAGGAGATCAAGTGTGGAAAGGTGTCCCACTCCAGATGGCTCACCACAGCCCAGTCGCTCGTGTACATGTGGACCAGAAAGCATGGACTGACTGGCAAAGAACTGAACACCCTGGAAATCCTAGTCAAGTGCTGCCTGCAGGTGTACTTCAAACTCTACTACGACATCAATGTACCACAGACTAGAGGACGGCCCCAAGCACATCCTCACGCAGCTCAGAGTGATGAGGTCACAGCCCAAGAAGGTCCAAACAGCTGTGACCTTCTACGTGCGGACAGGAGCATGGTTCGCACACTCAGAATGTGTCCTCTCGCTGATGGCGAGTCAGAGTGAGGACGACCGCAGGTTCGCCGTGACCCAGATTTTGAAGCTGAGGGCTGGCGAGGAGTATGGGGACACCAGTGTAAGACCTCGCATCACACCCAAGCTGAACTTGTCAGCCACCAGCTTGCAGACACTGATCAGCTGGCAGCCTGGCCAGGTGCACGAGCCGGCATTCACCTGTTCACTGTCCGGGGATCAGATCCAGGAGATCCTGGTCAAGCCGTACGAGGTTCCGGAGTTCTCTATCCACACTCAGAGCACCGAAAGAGTCGTGAAGCAGGTGACAGAGGCTGCGGCAGCAGGGGGTGGGGCAGCAGGCCAGAGACGGGTTCATCCGGGCTCGGGCCCACCACCGGGAGACCATGCCCTGCTTCAGGTCTAAGAAGGACATGATGGACACGTTCTAGGCCAACGTAGAAGCTGTGACACTGTGATGTAGTGCCTGATGAACCAACTGATCAGAAAGAGCTTACCACGCTAGTCATTTGGAACTCATATTGGTGCATGATGCAATACACAGGACCAACCGGACACTGCGTACTCATTTAAGCATTATTCGATAAGGGTGCAATATAAAAGTGCGATTTTGCATAGTAAGAATTGCTCATATGCAAAAATGGAAATAGATAAAATCGTCTTAGAATTCCATTTTACATAGGAAATTGGCATGCCAAAGTTGAGAAAAAGAATTTTTGTTATACGGCGTACCCTAGACTCTCCATAGCTACATTATATTTTGCTTCCTTCGGCAAACAAGCCCCGGGAGGCTGGTAACAACCCCCGGCTAACACCAAGTACCCATTTACTGCTGGATGGTCAAGGGCTTGCAATGGGTTTTAAGGAGGCCGCCCTTCTGCCTGCACCCCGCCCGGAGATCGAACCTGGGATTTCTCGATTGTGAACTGAGCGTGCTAACCACTACACTACGGAATCCCGTGTGTGTGTGTGTGTGTGTGTGTGTGTGTGTGTGTGTGTGTGTGTGTGTGTGTGTGTGTGTAAAATAAGACAGGCAGGGAGACAAACAGGAAGATTAGCTGATTGTTTCGACATTTCAGGGTGTACGTAAGTGCGTTCAGCCCGAGTGCCTTCATTATGGCAGCCACACACCGTAGAGATGGCCGAGGCCAAGGCACGAGGCGGCGCTCTCCTGTGCACGCCAGCACTGGGTTTGGCCTACATGTGGGTCTGATTGATATCTTTCCGAGTGAAAAAGAAAGAGGATCGCCCGATATAATTTTTTTGAATTTTTAAGAAAGGACGAAACCTGATATTTATTTTAACTAAGGACAGAAGGACTCTTTTTTTCGGACTTAGTGAAAAAAGAATCTGAGTATCATGAATCCTGTCTCATAATAGATTTTCGCACGAGATTATGTAGAGCAAAACAGTATGTGGTCTCTTTATGAGCTATTCTCATCGTTGAGTTTGATAGAAAAAAAAATACAGTTAGTTTTATCAGGATCTCTTAGAAAACGGCTCTTTAATTTGGGTTCATTGAAGGGTGGAATTGTCATGAAGAGTAAAATGTATTGTGTAAATTTTTATGGAAGTTTTGTCCTTAATTCGTATAAAAATTGTAGTGCCCTTTTTTGTGTTAGTGTCCCTTTTGCCAATTCTAGGTGTGTATGTTTAAAGAGAGAGAGAAGAGAAGAGGAGAGAGAAGGGAGAGAGGAGAGGAGAGAGAGAGAGGGGAAGAGAGGGGAGAGAAGAGAGGAGAGAGAGAGAGAGGGGAGAGAGAAAAGGGGAAAAGAGAGAAAAGAGAAAGAGAAAGAGAAAAGAGAGAGAGAGAGAGAGAGAGAGAGAGAGAGAGAGAGAGAGAGAGAGAGAAAAGAGAGAGAGAGAGAGAGAGGGGAGAGAGAGAGACCCTTTAATGGAGGGTCATAGGGCTGCTGGTGGGTGCACGGGAATGACCTGCATTAGAATTACCCCCACCACCATATATATACTTTCCACCTTGAAGTCTGTCCTTATCAACAACCACCACCACCATCGCAGACACACTGTTGCTGTTCCTAACTCCACACCTTCAATGTCATTTTACTGGTGCGGGCCTTCATCACCACTGTGAGGGCTGGGGCGTAGAAGAATAGGAATAGGAGGGAATAGAAGGATAAATGGGAGAATGGGAGGAGAAGAAGGAAAGAGACAGAGAGTCTCTAATAACGGGGTGGATAGGGAGAGAGGGGCAATGGTGTTTGGCTTACGCCACACTTCCTTATCTACCAAGCGAGAAGGAGAGAAGGTGAGAGTGAGAGAAGATGAGGGGAGGAGAGGGAGAGAGAGGGAGAGAGAGTGAGAGGATGAGAGGCCAGAGAGGTGAGGAGAGGGTAGAATATTGCTGTACCCACACTTCTCACCCCTCGCACCCATCTCACCCCCTACATGACTGAACGTCGCTGAGATACCCTTTGACCTGTAACAGCCCACCCACGCCTGGCCTCCCCAAAACAGAGGGGAGAGAGGACAGATTCTATATACCCTGCGGTGTGGCCACACGTCGGTTTGGGTCGCGGTGACCTCTTTTACGAGACTTGTGTGTATTAGTGAAGAGAAGGAGAGATACTTTGGTGTCCCTTCGTGAGTGTGGGGACTCAACTTGCACCTGTACTTCAACGAGGCTTCCCGGGACGCAGCTCGGGGCCGCTCCACCACGCCCCGAGGCTGCCTGCGTGCCCGTGGGCCGGAGGTGAAACTCTACGCGACTACAACGCCCTACTAGATACCTCCTTCAGGAGGTTTTCCCTGGGTTTCCCCCCGGAACCCCGGGGCATTACGAGACACCTGCAACAGGATCTTAGGACCTCTTGAGCACTACATACAGGTCTTCCTGAAGGCGACGCAGCAGATGGTGATGTATCTATATGATTATATATGACATGACGTGCATGACAGGGGCGGGCAATAATGGATGACCCCGGGGCACCTATGCAAGCTAGGGGCCTTGGGGGGGAACAGGGAGGGTCGCCCCCCCGGCAAAGACCGGGGCGTTATAAGCCTGGGGAAGTAGCTCCCGTATCTCCGAAGCTACGGGCACTGTCCCGTGTACCCTCCGGTACAAGGAGATAAAGCCCAACCCGGCGACTTCAGGTAGGGGTCATCAATCAATCATTGGGGCATACGCCGGGGGGCGCGTCGCCTCGCCCACCTTACGACGCCACTCCCGGGGGTCACCACGCACGAGTTCCCATGCAGGCTCCTTTCCCCATACCAAGCAGCTCTCGACAAAAAACATCAACTTGCCCCAGCCACGAGCCTTGTGGGCGCCCCCTTGGCCTCCTCCACGCCGGATTGTCTCTTACAGATACAACCCGATGAGAAGGATCGGTTTCAGGGTAGCGTGCCACATGCCCATATAACCGAAGTTGGCGCTGACGGACTATGCAGGTAATAGGCCTCGATTCAGTCTCAGTCACACGTAATCATCCAGCGATACCCCATGATTCTGCGAAGACACTTATTACCAAAGGCATTGATTTGTCTCTTCAAGTCACTATTTAGTGTCCATGTCTCACAACCATAGAGTAAGACAGGGATCACAAGCGACTTGAAGATCCGGATCTTTGTCCTCCTGCACAGGTACCGACAACGCCAAATACTCCCGCTGAGCGAGTCCATAACACCGTGGGCTATGCCAATCCGCCGTAAGACTTCTTGACGTGACTCGCCGTCATTATGGACTGCGCTACCAAGGTATGTAAAACTTTCCAAGATCTCAATGTCCTCGCCACACGCATGAACAGACTGTACTGCTTCATCTAGTAAGTCTCCAAACACCTGGACCTTGGTCTTGAGCCAGGAGACCTCAAGTCCCAAAGGCTTTGCCTCCTCGTGCAGCGCCTCGAGAGCCATCACCAGGACCTCCAGCGACTCAGCAAAGATTACTGCATCATCGGTAAAAACAAGATCAGTGATCTTGGTGTTGCCGACGGATGCTCCACAATCACTTTGATCTACAACCTTTCCAATACCCAGTCCATACAAGCGTTGAAAAGTGATGGGGCAAGGACGCACCCTTGCCTCACTCCTGTATTCACAGGAAAGAAGCCGGATACACCTGCCCCACACTTCACAGCACTCTCAGTCCCAGAATACAGACCAGTTATCAAGGGTAGGGGTGCCGGGGTTAATTGTCATGCCACGACCAGCGACCGATCGGATAGAACCATAGCGGGTTGGGGGGACGCTAAAACAGGAACTACGCATATCAACACCCCCCGTTGAGCCCGCGCACGCAATTTCCTTCCTTCCCCCCTTCGGGAGTAGCGGAGGGCGGCGTCGGAGCTTAACAACCACCACCAACACTACTTCTACTACTGCCACCACCAACACTACTTCTACTACTACCACCACCAACACTACTACTACTACTGCGACCACCAACATTACTACTACTACTACCACCACCAACACTACTTCTACTACTGCCACCACCAACACTACTACTACTACTGCCACCACCAACACTACTACTACTACTACCACCACCAACACTACTACTACTACTGCGACCACCAACATTACTACTACTACTACTACCACCAACACTACTACTACTACTACCACCAACAACACTACTACTACTACTGCCACCACTAACATTACTACTACTACTGCCACCACCTACATTACTACCACTACTACTACCACCAGCACTACTTCTACTACTGCCACCACTAACACTACTATTACTACTACCACCCCCAACAAATACTACTACTACTGCCACCACCTACATTACTACCACTACTACTACCACCAGCATACTTCTACTACTGCCAACTACACACTATTACTTTTTTCTACCACCACAAACAACACTAATACTACTACTACACACCAACACTACTACTACTACTACCCCCCACCAACATACTACTACTACTACACCACCAACACTACTACTATACTACACACCAACATACTACTAACTCCACCACCAACACTAAACTACTAATACCACCACCAACCCCCCAAAATACTACTACTACCACCACCAACACTACTACTAATACTACTAACCCCCCAACACATACTACTACTACTTACTACACACCCCACCCAACACTAACTTACTACTATCTGCCACCAAATACCATTACTATTACTACTACTAATAATAATAATTTATACATCTTAACACTCACATTATAGCCCCTCTCTCTCTCTCTCTTTTTCCTCTCCTCTCTCTCTCTCGTCTTCTCCTCTCTCTCTCTCTCTCTCTCTCTCTCTCTCTCTCCTCTCTCTCTCTCTCTCTCTCTTTCACTGTGCCATGGCATCTTCGGGAAATTTGTTAGACGGATTGGTTACTAAATTTTTGGCTGGCTATTTTTATTTGTTTTTATCTGGCGGGGTTGTGTCATTTAATCCCCGATTCTTCTTTGCGCCCCTATACTGTATTACTTTCCTGTCGGGGTGTTTGGGGGTGATGGTGTAGTGCTGGTTTTTGTTCTGTTGTCGCCGTTCGTCATTCACATCTCGTCGTTCTCTTGCTTGTCCCAGGCGTATTTGGGGAGTCTACATCAGATACCTGGGGAAAACAGCAAACAAAGGGAGGGAGAAACGCTTTTTAGAACATGGTCACAAAGTCTTACCTACCTCATTTTAATTTCCCATACGTGTTTCATATCTGTTTCAAAGCTTACCTCTTGAGGCCATGCAGAACGTAATTTTCATTGTAATATAAGCATCATCCGATGATTTAATGAACATACGCAAAAATTATATAGATATGACCTGTTTAATATCCTTGTCCATTAGCTAATTTGGTTTATTTAGTTACTTTTCGTAGTTTTATGGCCAATAACAAACGATTTCATATAGCAAAGGAAAGATCTGGGCGTGAAGGGTTAAAATAATGGTGGTGTAGCCACTGTTATCTGTAGTACCTTGTGGTCACTGCTTGCGCCTCCCCCCCCCCCTTCCCAACCAACCCTCAAGAATCATTACGGGTGCGACACTGTATATAATAGGGGTCCTCCTTATTAAACATCTCATGCCGCCTTTCTCCCTTATCCTCTATCCCACATCGTTCTCCACCTGACTCCCCACCTCTCTCTCTACTCTTCCTCCTCCCCTTCCACCCACAGCCTGTCTTCTTTTCGGTTCTTCCCTCCATCACTCCCGCCCACCACCAGCCTCTGATCGCCATCACTCTCACGTCCCCAGGTCTACCGGGCTCCTCCTCGTCCCTACTCCTGCCAAAGCCGTCTCTATGTTACATACAGACGGCTTGCTCCTGCCCGCCACATGCCATAAACACCCAGCCGGAGGCCACGCGAATGAGAAGTAGCTTTACCGTAGAAAATACTAAAGTCGCCATGACAACGTTTCTTTTCAATTTACAGACGTCTGGTGGCGTTAATACTTACATTTCTACATGCATGATTTCAGGAAAGTTAGAAGGGGGCCATCTGGAGAGTCTGTTCATTTTTTTGTCTTCATCTGTGTCATATTATGGCTATAAATGAACAAATTACACAAATATCAAAGGCGAAATGGCGACGTTGGTAACGGTGCTAAGATCGCCAGCTTGTGTTTATGTCCTCCCGTCAGCTGCCGTCTGTTGTCGGGCCCCAAAAAAAAAACGGTAGCGAAATTTGAAACAGATTAACTTGCAGTTACAAAGCATAAAACAACGCTGAAACAGGGTAGATTATACAGTCATGATATAACTACTGTGTATCATCTTCAGTGGCACTAAAAATCAGTAGTGATGCTATAATTCGTAAATATGAGCCTGCGACATTAGGGTAGGTGGCGACTATAGTGTTATCTACGGTACAATACTAGGACATGAGCGAAAGGACGAAAAAAAATCAAAATTGAGCAAAATAATAAAAAAGAAGGAAAAAAAATAAGTCATTCAGGGAAGGAGATATAATGAGGAAATAAGGTCATCAGAGTTGCTGCCTTGCTGCTGCTGTTGAGTAATTGTTACCACAGAAGGGACACCAATCTCCCCTTGTCCACTTGCATCACTTTTTGCAACAGCAGCAGCAGGTACTGAGGGCACCAATCACCCCCAATCGCCAGTGGGGAGTGGTGAAAGAGGTGGTGGTGGTAGTGGTGATGGTGGTGGTGGTGGTGGTGGTGGTGGTGGTGGTGGTGGTGATGGAGGTGATGGAGGTGGTGGTGGTGGGGGGTGTGGAGGTGGTGGTGGTGGTGGTGGGGGTAGTGGTGAAAGGGTGGTGGTGGTGGTGGTGGTGGTGGTGGTGGTAGTGGTGGTGGTGGTGGTGGAGGTGGTGGTGGTGGTGATGGTGGTGGTGGTGATGGTGGTGGTGGGGGTGGTGGTGATGGAGGTGGTGGTAGTGGTGATGGTGATGGTGGTGGTGGTGGTGGTGGTGATGTGGTGGCAGCAGCGGGCAGCGGCGCCGTCCACATCCTTGCAGGGTGGCCTCCCCTTAAACATCCCTTAGGGCTTGTTGATAACCTGACAGTCATGGCGCTACCATGGGAGTGGTGGTGTGGCTAGCGTGGTGGTGGGGGTGAAGAAGGCGCTGCTGTGGGAGAGGTGGTGCTGGGTATTACTTCCGTTCTCTGGAATAGTAGGTTGTGGTTGGGGGTGTCCTAGCCAATCACCGGTGTCCAAACTCGTGACGTCACATTGGGATAGAGCTTAATGACTGGGTTATAGTCTGCTGTATTTAATATAATTCAATTAGTCTTGGTTAGGTTAGTTTGGGGTTGGGTTAGGATAGGTTAGGTTAAATTCAACAATTTAATTTGTCTGATGCTCTAATCTAAAATAAAATATGCAGATTATATCCCAGCAATCACTTAAGCTCCACCCCCATGTGACGTCACGAGCTTGGATAACGGTGATTGGCTTGATACACCCTATATCACATAATTATACTAGTCCAGAGAACGGGAATATGCGCTCGGCCTTTTACACCCCTTAAAACCCAGGAATTAGTAATGTTTATAAGTCAGGGAGCTCTTGAAGGTTGAAAGCATTACAATGACTAGATTAGAAGTGATATAACCCGTATGAATTTAAATATGGATTCACGTTGACTGGACCTCGGGGCACAAACAATAACATGGTACTCACACATCAACTTTAAACTCATACAAATTTCTTATTATCATCAAATTATCTTAATAACTCATACAAATTATCTTAAAATA
>JACEEZ010002346.1:0-15452 GCA_016584305.1 Chionoecetes opilio
TGTTCACCTTTTTTTTGGTCGTGTAGCACTTGTGTCCCCTTTAAAAAAGGGGGTGATTAAGGTTTGAGGTACGGGAACAATCTTGCAGCGCCCCCCCAAAACACTAAAAATTATCACTATTTTAAAAACAGTAAAAACATTTTTCCCCCACTAAATCACAAAAAACATAACCTCCTTCCTTATATATCTTAATTCTGTCATCATACCCCTTTAAAACCCAGCATTAAAAAGAAAAAATGGAAAATAAAAAATTTGTTGAGTTGACAATTCGAGGGCGAAAGGGCCCACATGCCATTCTTGCCGAAAATTTTTGTCCCAAAATGGGGCCCCTTTTAAATCCAAAGTCCTTTAAAACCCGAGCCCCTTAAATCGAGGGGTCGACTGTTATAAGTGTTCATGACGTCACAACATCCGGGTTTTTGTTGGGGAAAGACTTGTAAACACGTGTACTGTGAGCAAAATTTTAAAAATGTGGCGACAGTAGAGTGAGTCCCGCTCCCAAAGCCTCATCCCCCGGGTCTCCCGCTCCCCCTGAACCACGCTTGGCATGCCCTCCGAAACCCCCCCCATGGGCCAATCCCGCGTGACTTTTCCCCCACCCGGGGATAAAAAAACCCCGCTCCTCGACCCACCCTCACTCGCCTCCCCCGGGGGCAAAACGACATTTACGGACACCTTCCCCTCCTCCGTCTGTCCCCTACCCTCACTCCCCTGGGGTAAAAAATGTTCCGGGGAGAATTGAAACTTTCTGCCCAGTTCCGCCTTCCACTCACACCGTGTATGCTACACTCTAACTACTCCCTTGAACGTCCCCAAACCCTTTGACCTGCCCCCCCGCTGGTGGCGTATTTACATCTGGGCCCCTTGGCGTCGTGTGAGTCTTGGTGAAAATAACCCGATTTGGGGCCCCAAAGACCTTTTTTTTCCCTTAAAAAAATGAAAAGTTCACCCGGTCTAATGCGGCCATATAGCCATGAGGGTGGGGGCAGAGAATGCAGAACACCCGGGGGTTTTACAAAAGGGGGTCTGGATCCCTTCGAGCAGTATTCCCTGAGCACTTTTTGTAACTGTTTTATCACAGTAATTTAAATACTAAGAAAGGTTGGATTTTTAAAGAAAAAATGATGGGGCAAAAAGATGCGTTTGTGCTGCCAAGATGGCCGTGTCAGTGTAACATCACCCCCTCCCGCGCTGCTCCCATTGAAAAACATCTGAAAAAAACTCTCGGCACAGCCCTCCGTGCACCCACCAGGGGTCATTACCGCTCAGACTCCTCCCCGCACCCTGGAAAAAACAAAAACCCCGTATTAGGGGCCCAAACCCGCATTGAGGGGGGCCAAAAAAGTTGAAAAACAGTTGGAAGGAGATGATGGGGGGAAGGCAGAAAATGGTGATGGTTTTTTTTGTGGGATGGGTTTTAGATAATGGAATAGTAAACAAAGAGCGTTTTAAAGTTTCATTTGAAGGAGTGTGAGCGGTGGAGGGAGTGTAGATTTGGGGAGTCTGCCTAAACAAGGATGGAAAAAGGGCGCCCTGGTTTGGTTTATTTGGCGGTCAGTACCGTGGGGAAAGAGGTGCGCACGTGTGTGTTTTGTGGCCCCTGTAGCTGAGACTGAGGCGGGTGTTGCAG
The DNA here is from genome assembly GCA_016584305.1 of Chionoecetes opilio. Lineage (NCBI taxonomy): Eukaryota > Metazoa > Arthropoda > Malacostraca > Decapoda > Majidae > Chionoecetes > Chionoecetes opilio. The sequence goes on from JACEEZ010002346.1 coordinate 1,631, forward strand.
TTGTGTGCGGGGACAAGTAGGTCAGCTCAGGCCCCTGGGGCCCTCAAACCCGGGTTCCCAAAAGGGGGGGTGGCCAAAGCCGTGCGGTTGTATGTGCGTTTGTTAAAGCGCCGCTACAGTGGAAAGCAGGATGAATGGAGACAGCATAGGCGTTTGTACCACCTCGACCCCTCAACCCCAAAAACCGTACCCTACGGAAAAGGGAAAACTGTAGAAGAGGCAGAAAAAAGGCTGCAATGGTACCTGAAGGGAAAAAAAGTCTCCCAGGGTACACCAAGACCAAGACCCAACGGCGCCACACCGTCCCCTCAAGGCCGAATCACACCAACCATCATGGTAAAATTTGGTAAAGGACACTGTCTCATCACATCCGTTAAATTTTCTTAAATTCAAAAAAATTGCTTTACACTAAACTGTGCCCCCGTCCGTACGGCCCAATCATCACTGTCCTGTCAGTAACGGTTTCTGGGAAAGAATATTTTAACGTAATGAGACTGTGCCGTGCTAAAAATTTGTCTTTTTCCCTCAAGGTTTAGTCCCCCAAAAACAATGTCTTAGGTTCAACTCCTCTTCTTCATCCGAAGAATGCAAATGCAAATTTTTTTAAACATAGCCTCTGAGGCCCCAGTCTGCTTAGAGGGTGAGAAAACTGCCAAAATTACAGAACCGTGACGATAGTGTGAATAAAAGGCACGGCTGAGGGAACCGCGTGATTTCAGAGTGTAAATCAGCCTTCACCTGTACTTCCTGAAGAAGACTAAACAACCCTCGCGACTGGATAATTCTAGGTGTAAACCATGCAAAAATCTCGATCCCCACAAAAGGTGCCCTTCAAAAATTACAACAAAAACAAAAAGGTACGAGGTTTCCAGTGTTATCAAAATATCTTCGTGAATTTTTGTTTTTGGACAACCCCTTTCGAGGCCCAAACTTTTAACCTCGAATAGTTTTTTTTTGTGCTTTTAATTTAACTGCCCTCAATTTGTCGGAAATCAATGTTTGCTTCATGTTGTATGTGGGGGGGGAACTGCCCCCCCCGGTCGGCCCCCCAAACATTGCTACGCTTCACACTGCCAAAATTGGGAGTTTTTTGTTTTTTCTTATATCATCTGTTTTCAACCCAACCCCCACCTCTAACCTAACCTAATCTGTTTAAAATAAGTTAAATTTCGGCTGAAGTAATGTAGATTTTCGGTATACGTGTAATGCCATTATTATTTAATTGCGCATGGGAAAATGGGGTTCAAAATACTCTAATGAAGTAAACTCCATGGGGTCGTAAAAGGGCCTAGGGCTTTTTAAAGCCTACACCAAAATAATACCAAAATCTTACTGGGGAAAATTTTTCCCCAAAATCTAAAAACTAGCAGAAAAGCAACAAAGGGAAAACCCACACATTAAATCTAAAATATATGTAAGGTCGCAAAAAATTAGAATAGCAATTCGTGGGGGGGATCTGCAATTATTATGATTTTTGACCATTTTGGTTACACTTCTTCTTTTACATTTTAAAATATATAATTTTTTTATTCAAATTCACTGCACAGGAATTTGATTTAGGTACATCTCATAATTTTTAAACATTTGCTTTTCCCCCACAAACTTTTTTTTTTTTATTAACTTTTATAAAAATTTTAAAAAAAAACAAAAAATTCCATCAAAAAACTGCAATATTTTTTTTTCTTCTCAAAAACCCCTTTTTAAAAAAGGGGTGCTCTTATGCGGGGTGGTCTTTTGGCCCGGCAAATACGGGATATACAGGGAGGGCCCGAAGATACGGCAGTTAGGTTCCCAAATTATACTGTAAAACGAAAAAACTCGTATAACAAAAACTAACTAAGGTAAAATATAGGTTTGGTTCCCGGACCCCATCAATTAAAAAAACAAAAAAATTTAAAAAAAAAATTTTTCTACCAAAAAAAACTATAGCAAACAAAACTCTCAAACTCTCAAATATAGGTCTATATCCACACCACCGCACCCCCCACACAAAAAACCAGTGAATTAAGATTGTGACAGCCAGTGGACAGAGCAAAAAATAAGTCACAAAAGCCTTAAGTAAAACCCCGCAAAACACTAAATCGACTCAAAGCACAATCATACAAGTAAAAAGGTTGTACTCTTGGGGCGCCGGTGATAAAATAGATCGAGAGGGACGGTAGGGAAGGGACAAGGGAGGGGTGCGAGACCTTTCCCTGCCCCCCAAACTCGTCTCTGCGCATCTGAAACATTGTCGTTGTCCAGGGTTGTGAATTTTTTTTAGGGCCCCAAATTTTCGTACCGAGCCCCAATTTTTCATTTTTTGTCACCATTTTAGCCCAAATCAGTGTCATTTGGCTTGTAAAAGTTTCTACAATTGTGGGCAAAAAAAATCAGGCGCAAAGGGAAAAATTTGGCACAGAAAGTTAATTTCGTCTCTTAAATCATCGTCCAAACGAGCGGGGGAGCTTTTGCTTATGCTAAAATTCGTAAAATATTGTGCCCGGCGACTTTGTGCAGGGCGAAAATAGTGCATTGTGAGTGGAAAAAAAAATATGTTCGTACCTTTACAACAACTGTTAGCGTCCCGAGAGGGGAGGCCCCCTTTTGTTAGCCCCCTTTTAACCCCTATAACCCCTTTTTTCTAATGCCTTTTAGGTGTTATTTTTGGTTGCTGTGTTTTATATGGTAGGGGGTGTGAGGTTTAAAATATGCCCATTTCCCGTGGGTACAGAGAGGAGGAAGAATAAAAATATGAAAAACCACCCCCCCACCATCAGATTGATTTTCAAAACAACCTTTGGGAAATCTAAGCGTAAAAAATAAATTTTAGTAAAAAAAATTGTAATTTTCTTTAGAAAAACTTGGGAATTTTTCTCACCCCACTTTTAATGTTAGCATTGGATTTTTGCTCGTAATTGAAAATAGACCAATTTTCCACTTGATCATCGGATTCTCGTATAACGAAGCCCGTATAAAGGGACCTCCCTGTATTATAAATTTTATAAAATTATATTATATTTATATATTTTATATAATTTTATATATATTATATATTAAATTAAAATTTATGTTTTATGTTTTAGTTGAAGAAAATTTTTCGTTTTGACGCAGCTGAGATGGGTCTCCCTGTAACCAGACAGCTCTCTCTCAATACTCCTGAGGTCGCTAGTGCTAAAAGTGTTGGCCCAAACCCAGACCCCGGGTTCAAACCCCCGCTAACACCTGGACCCCTTCACTGCTGGGTGGACAGGGGCTCGGGTTTTTTGGAAACGCCTAACTGTTTCCGTCCCCCCGGGGGATCGAAACCCCGGGTTCTCGGTTTTGAAACCCGGGGTGTTTCCCCCACACCACGGAGACCCGGAGATATAATATATATATATAACCCTTTGCAGGCGCTTAAACGCACCCCTGTTTTACTAAAATTTTAAAAAAAAATAAAATTTTTAGGTTTTGAGAACATATTTATTTTTTTGCAAATTTATTAAATTATCAAAATAAGGTTTTTTTAAGGGGAAAAAAAATGATTTTTAGCATGTACCCTTCAAAATTTACAGAGCAGTGAAAGGAATGAAAAAAAATTTTGTTAAAAAGTAAAAAAAGTGAGGGTACCAAAAACGGTCATTATTGCAAGATGCTCCACGAATTGATATTCTAATATTTTACCCATGACATTTTTGCTTAGATTAATTTGGGTATCCTTTCTTTTTTTCCCTTTTTTGCTATGTTTTTAACTTTTGGAAAATTTGCAGAAAATATAATGGTATTTTTTCGGTGGTGGGCTTTCAAAATCCCAGGCTCTTACCTCCATTATCGTGCATCTTTCTTCATTCTTGTATTTTTAGCCCCCCTTTTCCCTGGCGCAAGCGAAAATTAATGGCATTACACGTACTTAAAAACCCAAATCTACCCTTATCTCAGCCCGAAAGTTAATTAGGTTAAAACAATTTAGGTTAGGTTAGAGGTGGGGTTTGATTTGATGAAGATATAAGATAAACGAAAAATTTCCAATATATGGCAAATGTGAAGCAAGCAATGTTTTCGGGCGGGCCCGAAGGGCAGGCGGGCACCCCCCACCACACACATAAAAAATATTTTATCCGACAAAACGAGAGCCAGATTATTCAAAAACCCAAAACTATTCATGAAAACTAGTTTCGGCCCAAATCGGTGGTTGCCCAAAAACAAAAAATTTACCAAGATATTAAAGGGAACACTGCAAGGTAACATCTCTACCTTTTTGTTATTGTTGAAGGGCACCGATGTTGGGATCGAAGATATTCGCCATGGTTTACACCTTGAATCTATCCAGTCGCGAGGGATGATTAGTTTCCTCAGGAAGGTACAGATAAGGCATGATGGTATGGTGGTGATTCGGCCTTGAGGCGGATAGAGTTGTGGCGCCGTGACGGGGGCTTGGTCTTTGGGGTGATGTGTGGAAAGCTTCAGTCCTGTCTACAGGTACCCTTGCAGCCTTTTTACTAGCACTCTTTCCCGTTACAGTTTACAATTTCCTTATCCATAGAGATACAGGGGTGAGGATTGATATGAGGGATCGAGGGGGGTATAAAGGCCTACCCTGCCCTCCCATCCATTTACAGTGGAGAGCGGCAGCGCCCTGCGGGAGGAGAGTGATGTTTACATATGACGGCCATCTTGCAGCAGAAATAGCCACCTTGTTGCCCCACCTCTTTTTTTTGTTTTAAAACTCCAACTTTTTCTTGGTGTTATGCATTACGGGTTTGATATTATTAATAACACAGTTACAAATTTGTGTTCAGTGGTCTACTGCTCAACACAGATCACTCGACACCCCCTTAGTATACACTACTGGCCATTCTGCCTTCTCTGCTCGACCTCTCATTAGTAATAGGCCGCATTTGATGCATGGTGAATTTTGCATTCCCTTTCTGAGGAAAAAAAACTACGTCTTATGCGCCGGCAAATATGGTATATATTGTTATGAATGTGGATTAAGTGTGGTGGTTATGTGGACTCAAGTGTGTGTGGGTGGTTTTTGTGGATTCACTGGAGGTGGGAAAAGTGGTGCAGGGGTGGTGGTTACGTGAGGTGGCGGTTAGATGTATATCTGAGTGAACTGTGTGTATTACCTAGTTTGTAACATACAGAAAGAGCTATGCTCGTACTGTCCCCCTCTCCAAATCTACTATTATCCAGCTTGCCTTTGAAGTCCTGAATACTTCTTGCATTAATCAATTTTGCATAAAGGTTTTGTTCCAGGCTTCTATGCTTCTATACGGGAAGCTGTATTTTTTTATATCCCTTTTGCATGTTGCCCTTTTTCAATTTCTTCTCATGACCTCTTGCACTTCTATCGTCCCACACAAACAGATCTTCTCTGTAAATTTTTTCCAGAACCATTGATGCAACCTATACAGTAGGGTCCCAATAGCGCATAGGGGTAATTTTTCAAAGTCAATATTTTTTTCACGTACTTTTTTGGTATTCTGCCTTTGTACTTAGAAACTGTCGTGTGCAAGTTTCAGGCTAATCGATTGATATTTAGAGGTGGCGGATCGATCTTAAAAACATTCCTCTTTTCCCCCTCAGGTCATGACCACGAAAAAGCAAACTGAAGTTTGGCTTCTTGGCCATAGTGTTCCTACTATCACAGGAGCAAATTTCCCCAGCCGTGGAGATGTTTTACGACGATTTTTCTACGCACACAAGGAAGAGAAGACGGTGCAGCAGAGTGCAGCTGAGGCTGCAAGGGAGGTCCTCGACTTTTGGAACACGAGCTGGGATCCCCCCATCGCAGAAAACTAGCGTGAGGAGGAAGATTACTGGACTTTTCGACGAGTGGAAGATCCTGAGCAAAAGCAAGAATAACTCTGGAGTCACGCCTGCCGAAAAACAGAAGACCTTCCAAGAAAGTCTCCCAGACCTTTTGGACATCGCCCCCTCCGACGCCCTCACTCTGATAAACCATTCCTGAAGAAAAGGGAAATTCCTTCATGCCCAGCGGGAAAAGGGGGAGGCGGGGTTCGATGGCTGGTCTGGACAAGAAGCTGAAAGAATCGGTTTTGCCGACGGGGAAAGCTCTCTCTCACGTAGCCTTTCAACAGACGCCAAAAGGAGAAGAGATGGTGGAGCTGGAGTCGTCATCGTCTGAGTCATCAAGTCCAGCCAACGCTGCCAACACATCGACTTCTTCCGACGCCGGGGTAGCTTCTCCACCAAAGCGATTGAGGACACGGGGCACGAAGTCCGTCCTATCCCCTTATTTTCGTCGGAGCCCTTGACAGAACGGGGGGTCAGTAGCCGCCAAGCCCTTCGAATTGTGGGGGCTACGGCAAGTAGCTTGGGCCACAATCCACAAGAGCTTGTGCTGAATCCCGAGTCCATTCGACAGGCAAGAGCGAAGTACAGGTCCACTTTGGCGAAGGACATCAAAGAGATTTTTCAGTCCTCTTACCCCTCTTACCGTTCATTGGGACGGAAGATCCTTCCTCAGGACAATGGCACTCACGCCGAAAGACTCCCCCCATCCTCGTCACAGGAGAAGGAGTGGAGAAGCTCCTAGGAGTCCCGAAACTGCACCCGAAACTGGTGATGCCGCTGCTACAGCTGTGTTCGAGGCTCTAGAAGACTGGGGGGTCCAGGAACGAGTCGTGGCGATGTGCTTCGACACAACCAGTTCCAACACTGGAGCCATCAATGGTGCATGCACCATCTTGCAACAGAAGATCGGCCGAACCCCTCGTTTCACTTGCTTGCCGTCATCACGTCCACGAACTTGTCCTTGAGAAGGGCCTTTTAACGTGTTTGGGTCATCTTCTGGTCCTGAGATCACCATCTTCTCTCGCTTCAAGGACTACTGGTCTTACATCAACCAGTCGGCAATAACCCTCCCACCAACGAAGATCTGCCGGAGACTCTGGTCTCCAAGAGGAACAAACTCATTCAAGGTTTGCAACGTCTGCTTCAGACAAAGCAGCCCCATGACGACTATAAGGAACTCGCTGAGCTGAGCATCCTTTTTCCCCGGCGGCGCTCTTCCGAAGACCTCGATCCCCTAGCCCCGGGGCGCTTCATCGAGCGCGTTGGATGGCGCGTATCATTTACGCACTGAAGATGATCTTGTTTCGGGAGCAGCTGACTGGGGCGTCAAAACCCCCGAGAAATGTCAGCCCTCCAGCGGTTCTCATCGTTCGCAACCGAGTCTACTCCTGCGATGGTTCGAATCGACGGTTCCATCCTACGCTCCCGCCAACGATCTTTGGATTCGCTAAGGACAAACCTTCAGTACCACGACGAAAGTATTCGGAAGCCTGCTTCACCACTCTGAGCTGCCATTTCCCGTACTTGAGCGAAGAAACTCATTGGCCTGTCACTGTTCGACCACGTCTCCCTGTCTCCGACAAACAAGCAATTGTAAAACATGTACAGGCCATTCTCTAAAGATGAAGGAGCCGAGGAAAACCCGCCAAGCGAATAAACCTCCCATCATCACAAGTTCCTGCGGCAACACTGCCCTCCTTCGCCACGAAAAATTCCCTCCCCCTCTTCGAAGCTCTTGATATCAAGACCCACTTCCTGTCCCCCCAACCCCCGGAAGTGGCAGGAAGAGGAATCGTACGTAGGCCTGCCGCCGAATCGAGGGATTTCGCGTCGTCAACGACACAGCCGAGCGAGGAGTGGCGCTCATCCAGTCCTTCAACCTCCGGCACCAAAGACGAGGAACAGCGCCAGTTCCTCCTCCAAGTTGTGGGCCCATCGCCATCAACAGCCCGGACCTCGAAGGCTTCCTTCCCCGGCCAAGCCGGCCACAATGAGTGGGGTGGCTCCCCATGATACCCCCCCCCACCGAGGGGGTAATACTCACCAAGAGGGGGACCCGCAGCCCTGCTGGGGAAGGGATGTCCGGCTTGTCCCGCTTTCAAGAGATGAAATCCCCTCCTTAATAGGCCAGTGCATAAGGGTAAATAACAAATTGTAATCCGCCACCCTAAATATCAACCGATTGAGGTCAAACTTGCATACGATGGCTTCTTGCATAGATGCACCATTATACCAAGTAGGAAGAAAAATTCAAACTTTTTTATTTTTTTTTTGGCATCCTACTATACACTGCTATAAAATCCCCCTTCCTTTCTTTTCTCAAGAGTTGGGGGTTTTAGTCTTGAAAGTCTTTCTTCATATGGTAAATCTCTCAGGCTTGGAGCCTTTTTGTGGCTGCTCTTTGTATTCTCCCAATTTTCCTTTAATCCTTCTTTTTATGTGGTGACCAAATCCTGCCCCATATTCCAACCTTGGTCGAATCAAAGATGTTATCATTTTTTAAATCATCTCTTCTCCGGATATTTAATCCCATTCTTTTTTCCCTCAACAACTGTATGTTCCCTGTGTCTTGTTTTTTATCTTCTCTGGTGACAATTGCCCCGAATCCATACTCCCAGTCTTTTTCGAACCTTTTTTTTTGATTATCCATTCATTTCCCATCGAATATTTTCCTCTTTTCCTTTTTTTGCTACTGCCCACTTCCATCACTTTACACTTTTTAGCATAAACTCCTTTTCCCCTAGTTGATCCATCTGAAAATCTTATCTAGATCCTTTTTTTAAATCCTCAGCCCTCTTTACTTTCTATTTTTTCTTAGAATTTAGCATCATCAGCAATAAACTCATATAACTTTTTCACCCCTTCTGTCATATAAATTTTACAAAACCAAAACATCACGGGGGCCAAAACTGATCCTTGAGGACTCCATTATACACTGCACCTTTTGCTTCTGATCTTTTTTTTACTGTTCTCATCTCTCTGTTTGCTTAAAAGTCTTCCATCCACTTCAGCAAACCCCCCCTTCAATCCTCCCACTGTTCTAGCTTCCAGGCAGTCTCTTATGAGGTACCTTGTCAAAAGCCTTCTTTAGGGGCCAGTATATCAATGACCCCCCCCTCTCTTTCCTGTGTCACATCGATCACTCTCGATAAAAGCTTATAAATTTGTTGACTGAAATTCCTCCTCTAATCCAAACTGCCACCGGAGTGTTTTTTTTTCTTCCAATATTTTAAACCCTCTTCCTTCACAATTTTTTTACACATTTTTGCCCCTCACATGTTTTAAAGATCTGGCCTGATTTTAGTGGTTTTCTTTTTTTCCTCCTTTGTGAATTGGCACAATATTTGCTCTTTTCCAATCAGCGGACTTGCTCTCCTTGAGTGAACGCTCAAATTTCCTATGTCTTTGTAAAAGAGCTGTGTGGTGTTGGTGTGTTTTTGGGGTTTTTGATTTAAAGGTCGCTTGGTTTGTGCGTGCATATGTGTGTCCACATATGCTACTTTGGGTGGACTGCAGGGTTCTGATTGGGGGGAGATGATTGGCGGGGGAAACTTGTGGGGCGTGGCTTCGGCACCTTTTTGGGCCCCCGGGAAGCCTGAGGGGTCAGGAGGGGCAGTTTATCTAAAAATTCCTTGAGTAAAACCTGGGCTCAGAGTCCCCCCCTCCTCCCCAGCCAGTCCCCCTCCCTACCCTCCCCTCCACCTCCCAAAGGAAGGGGAAGGATTTAAATCCCCGTTCTAAAATCCCAGCCTGTGTTGTGTGTAATCTGAACTCAGTAAATGCCCCAAAGAATTGTGGTGTTTCTTTTTCCTCTCCTCCCCCAAGTTATCCTCCTGGCACTGCCGTTTTGGTACTGTATCCGGACCCCAGGCCGTGAGTAAAGTTTTCCCCTGTGGAGTAATGTGGCCTGAGTGGTGAAAGGGCCTGTGAGGGAAAAGAGGGGAAGTAAGGTTTTTTAACATGCTGTATAAAAGGGGAACCCAAAAACCCCCTTTCCTTCATTGATCATCAAAAATGGGATCTACAGCCCTTTCCGTAAACCTTTGGGGTTTACAGAAGCGGGATAAAGCCATTTTTCCCTTTTAAAATGATACATACATATTCCGTACAAGCCAATTTTCAAAAAAATCAATCCTTAACTGTAATGCTAAGCGCTAATAAAAAGTTTACTGAAAAAACACTCTGTTTGATCCTCACCTGTGTCTCACATACTTCAGCGTTGACGATGGGGAAAATTGCACTCTTCATAGCTCCTGCGGAGGGGAACTTTTTCCCCTGCATCATTCATGGGCCGAACAGCATAAAAAAAATTTACTTGTAAATGTTGGTTTGTCATTTAAAAATCATTTCTTACAATCTGATCCAAAAATTTAAAAACACTGTCTTTTAGTACAGTCTTGGGTGCCCATACCAATTTTGTGTCCGAAAGCATGGGTAACAATCATATAAATTTTCCTATTCAAAATTTTTTTCATATTTACAGGGGGTTTCCCCTATATATATGAGTACAGTCAACCCTCGTTTAACCGGACTAAAAGGGGGGGAGAAGTGGTCCTTTAAAAGACGATTACCTTTTACTGCAGGGTATTTTTTCCAAGGGTGTGAAATATAAAAAACACAGGAAAATGTGTGAAATAATAAAAAATAATCAAACACAACCAGACCTGTATGTATAGCTATGTTGGGAGGTAACAGTGGACTGGTACACATGCTGGATTTGGCACGCTCCTGTACGCTATGAAAAAATGAGAAATAATCACAACAAAACAAGACCGTGTAGCTATGTTAAAAGGTCAACAATGACTGGCGCTTTATGCTGGGTTTGGCACACCTCGCCCACGACTGCTCAAGACGGGTATTAGGAGAGGTAGTAAGTCTCCATGCTCACTCATTCTGCTTGGAAATGCTATGAATATAAATTATTCTAGGTAAATGTAGACGCATAACATATTTTAAGGGCTATATTCATATTATGAGTAAAGAGATGGAAATACAGCAAGGCGTCTCATCCAAGGCATCTCAAGGGGAGGCGGTAGCAGAGTGGTTAGGGATCTCCGACTGGCCCTTCTCGGTGACCCGAGTTCAATCCCTGACGAAACCCAAAACCTTTCTGTACCGTCGAGTGGCCCAAAACACCCACATGCCCTGCCCATTAACTCTACCTTCAAATTTCGAGTGCATCGAAGACACAGGGGGCAGCATGAGCCTCTAATCACAGGCGTCACTATAAAATCCTGCCTGCGCCCCCCACGGGCCCAGGGCCAACCATCACAGCAGCCCTCAAGTGAACCTCCAGAGCCTACCTTCCGAGCACCACTGGGGCACCACTACAGGCGCCTATAGACACAGATGTTATATATGTATTTTAAAAAAAAAAAAAAAAAAAACCCATCCACATTTGGCAGCGGTCGCGGCAGCAGCAGCAGCATCATGAGGCAGGCGGAGATCAACACCAAGGGCAAGGAGATCTCCGTTGGTAATTGTTTAATAGGGAACGAGGAACCCCCTTGAAAGGGAATCCTATGATCCCTGGTGAATATGGTGATTAAACCTATGGTGCTATACTATCACAGGTGTGGCAGCTGACCTGTCTTCTTCAGGAAGGCACAGGTGAGGCGGATAACAGGGTGTTGTGAGAGGAGGCGGCGGGGCAGGCCGCCCACTCCTCCGATAGTAGGTTGGGCAAGGTTTTAACGTCTTATTACTCTTATTATACATCATAGTGATTATGGTGAGCTGTTATATCACGTGTCATTATCTTGAAACAGTGTAGCACCGTGTGTCCACATTAAATAAAGGTGATTTAAAGGTGTTTAATGACGGGGTGACGGCGGAGTGAAAGGGTAAACTTCCTTTTGTCCACCCCCTAACACTAATACACTCCACCCTCCATTTTCCGGACTAATAGGGGGTTAGCCTGGTCCGGAACCCCAAAAAGTACGGGAACCGCGATGGTCCGTGGGGGTGCAGGGCCCTTCAAAGAATTTATCTGGTACACAGTAATGTGTACTGGTTTTCTAGTACGTTTTAGGTACTTGGGCGGCACTACGGAGGCATTGTGGCCAAAAAATGCTCCCCCGAGCACTGTGTCCGCCCACCCTACCCCTAGTGGGGAGCATCCCCCAACTAATGGCCCGGAACCCCCCCGTGCGGGAAAATTTTTTTCCCTACTTTCCTTAAATTTCCCCGGGCTATTCCGGACATATGTCCGGCCATGCAAAAAAATGTCCGGGGGGCGGAAAAAGACCGGAAAATCCGAATCCGCAAAAGGGGTCCGGAAAAAACGAGGGTCGGTGTATTTTACTATTTTAAACCACATACCACCTTCTACCCTAAATTACTAACACAGGCTCCTTCTTTATATATCTTAAAATCAAAACATTAAAAAATTCTTAAAAACCCAAACATTCCAAAAAAAAACGAGAAAAGTTATTTAGTTGACATTCGACGGCGATAAGCGGGCTGGGATGCCATTCTTGCCCGCAAGTTTTTCCCCCACGAGTTCTTAAGTTAGGGTCGACTGAACATTTAAATTACAACTATTTGCCGACTTTTCGACATAAGCAAATTTCGACTGTTCGGTTTACGACCGGGGGTAAAAGCTGTAATTGTGCAAAAAAAAACAACAACATTATTTTTTTTTTTTTTTACTTGTGCCTATAGCCCTGTAGGCAGTGCTTAGGCCCGGGTGGTGGCCCGAAGTTCATTTAGAGCTGGATTTTTGGGCCCCCCGCCCATGGTGGCGCAGGCAGGATTTTTTAAATGTGCCTTGATTAGAGGCTCTGCCCCCCCCCTGTGTCCTCTGAACACTCGCAATTTAAGGTAGAGTTAATGGCAAGGCATGTGGGTGTTTTTTTAGCCACTCAACGTGCAAAAAGATTTTGGTTCTATCGGGATCGAACTCTTTGATAAAATGGTCAAAACAAAAATGAAAACCAAAAATGTTGAAAAATTTGATTTAAAGATGTTTATATATCATTACACATATTATTTTATCATTCTCCTCGCCACCACTGGTGAGGGCTAACCATCACAGTCCCAAAAAACATCGAGGGCCTACCCTCCGGTCTTAGTAGTTACGCCCACAACGTAAAAATGCACAAATGTAAAAGAATTTTTTTTTTTTTTTTTTTTTTATAACTGGGGCCGCTTACGTCCCGTTGTACTTACAACCCTTCAGTCGGTCCCAAGAGGTCGTAATCGAACCCCTAGGTGTACATACTTTTGAGTTTTCATCAATTGTCAGTAAAAACATATTTGTTTTTTCCAATAAAGGCCAATAAACAATTAAAGGGGCTACCGTGGTTTGATCATGGATGTTCGGGAGATTTCAGGTAATCAAAACAATCTTGGGGGGGATAGCCGGGGGGCCGTCGCCTGCCCACCCCCGGCCCTACCGGGGGGCCCACGCCGATCCCCCTTTTTTTCAGGGTCCTTTCCCCCTACCAAACAGCTCTCACAAGAAACATCACTTGTCCTAGCGACGAGCCTTGTGGCCCCCTTGTCCCCCCTCCAAGGGGCCGGGTTTCTCTTACAGATACAACCCGATGGGGAAGGGTCGGTTTTTTAGGGTAGCGTGCCCCTCCCCCTATAGCCGAATTGGGGCTGACGGACTAAAGCAAGTAAAAGGCCCCCGTTCAGTCTCACGGGGGGGAATCGCTGTTTGCCCCGTAATCATCCCAGCGTACCCCATGATTCTGCGAAGACCTTATTACCAAAAGGGATCGTTCTCTCTTCAATCGCTATTTATGTCCATGTCTTTACAGGTAAGACTAGGGAAAAAAACTACTCAAGTGTTTGACAAATATGTGAGATACAAACGTAGCATCGTGGAACTCCCTAAACGGAATTCTCTATACGGAATATTTTATTCCGTTATGAAAATTCCCAAAAAAAATTTTTCCTAATGGAGAAAAATTTTTTCCCATAGAAGCCTATACCTCCCGTGCCAGGCATAATTCTGCAAAGAAGTGCAGACCCCCGGGGAATTTTAGGAGGTTTTGGTGGGGTTTTTTCTTATCCAAAATTTTAGATTAAATTT
>JACEEZ010002347.1:0-30000 GCA_016584305.1 Chionoecetes opilio
TGTTAAACCTGTCCTTTATAGCTTGTACCCTCTATCTCAACTTCTGGATTAAATACTTTGCCTGTAATATCTAACCATGTTCTTTTAATGCATTTTATCAAATCTTCTACACTAGCATTCCTCTCAATAAATCTATCTTGTTTAAAATACTCATCCAGTTTGTGTAGTAAACCTTTAATAAAGTTAATCTTCATCTTGTAAATTTTCCCAATAGCTATATCTAAGCCCTTCCTCTCTCTCCTCTTACAACTCCCTTTAGTTCCCTGCTTTCTAAAACCATTTCTAATGTCACTGGTTTCCATATAAAATAAAATAAAATAAAATAAAAGAGAAAACATAAAGTTGTAAGGCCTGTGCAGCCCGCCAACTCCTACGGAATATTGTCATGGATAGGGTGTGGACAGAGCTGGGCAGTATTTAAATACATTTGTATTTAAATACGTATCTAAATACATTTGTGTATTGAGAGCTGTATTTATAAATACATTGGTTTTCATGTATTTAAATACAGTATTTAAATACTTTTATGAGTATTTAAATACATTGTATTTAAATACTCATAATATAAAAATGTAAATACTTTTTTATCAGTTAATGTGGCCATAAACCCGCCCATCTATCTGGCAATCCTGATGTTACAGTGAACCAGTGTTTCCACTTTCAAGGAAATTTCCTTATTTTAAGGAAATTTAGGTCTGAGAAGGAAATTTCTAAGGAAACCCAAAATCTAAGGAAATCCTAAGAAAATCCAATTTTGTTCGGACATGTTAAAATTTGGGTGCTACTATAGCGTGCGGTTTACATCGGGGCCTGCAGTCTACGCTCCCCTAACGTGCGGTCTACAAAGATCCCGCCTGCCCTGCCCTGACCTGACTACCCCATAGCCTTAATGTGCATTCTAACAAGTCCACACCTGACCTGAGTACCGGGACCCTACTCAACCTAATAAAATAGGAATCAACGAAAGTAATGTCATTAAGACAATGAAGTATCCTCCAAAAAATTCAAGCCGAGAACATCAGTTTGACATTTCCTCCTTTACAATGCTGTTGAAAGAATTATACAGAAGTGTCATCTTGACAGAAGAAACAGCGGTTAAAAATTTTTACGTGGAAAGCAATCTTCTGGACACACCACAAGAAGCGAGCCTTGTCATCCATGTGGTAGTGTTATGCAAGAAAAAAAAAAATGACAGGGGTGGGGAATATGGGCCTGTGCTTAATAAATTACTTACTAAAGTTTTGTTTTTTCTATAATACTCTATTGTATAATAGACAATATCAAAATAGCAATAGTAAGTTGCAGCCTGAAGTGTAAGAGTGTAGAGTGTAAATAGCGAGTAAGAATGTAGACCGCACGCTATAGTGTAAAATGTCCCGGTAGGGCCGCACGCTATAGTGCAAATGTCCCGGTAGACCGCACGCTATAGTAGCACCAAAATTTGTGTATTTAAAATGTATTACAAAAAGTATTTAAATACAATGATTTATTTAGTATTTAAATACATCGTAAAATGTATTTAGTATTGGTATTTAAATACACTTCTCCCATGTATTTAGTATTTTGTATTAAATACATTCAATGTATTTAGTGCCCAGCTCTGTGTATGGAGTCAGGTAACATTGCATAGGAAGCTCAAATGGTGTAATGGTCTAATGGATGGCAGCAAATTTACCAAGGTATCTGTTGTTACGTGCTTAATGCAAGGCAGGGAACTGGTAAGTGCCACTGCCGCGACCCTAGCTGATCCACGGAACCCTCACCCCAATCTGGCTGGCGTGTTAACTCCTTATCTATTTAAATGCCTTAATATTAAAGTCATAAATATTTATGCCTAAGGCCATAATATTAAGGCCATAAATATTTATATTAATCAGATGGGGAACACACACAGACACATCTGTACATCTCTGATTATAGTCTGATACTCGGACGGAAGGAGGGGAGAGAGAGAGAAAGAGAGAGAGTAAGATAAAAGGTGCGTGATGATTGAACTTTATTTCTCTCTCTCTCTTTCCTGACGGTGAAATCCTCTCATATAGTCAGGATTCAAAAACGCGCTCTTTCAGTCTTTCCTCTTCCTCCACCCAGGGTCATACATAGAGTATCTCTATGACCCTGCCTCCACCCAAGGTCAAGAAAGGACCTTTCTTCTTTTTTTGACCTTGCCGCCCCTAATTAAAACCTACAAGTGTTTAGATATTATGTTTATTTTCCATTATTTTGCTCTACCGTAGATAACAGTAAAGTCGCCAGGACAACTTTTTTTTCTGTTTACAGACGTGTAGTGGCGTTAATAGTTACATTGCTACATCCATGATTTCAGGAAAGTTAGAAGGGGCTATCTGGAGAGTCTGTCATTTTGTGTCTTCATCTGTGTCATAGTATGGCTATAGATGAACAAATGACAAAAATATCTACAAAGTGGCTACCAACAGTAGAGTCGCCATCTAGTGTTTATTTACTGAGTGTCGTACCGCTGTCGTCGTCGCCCGAAAAAAAAACGCGTAGCGAAATTTGAAACCGTCTATACTCGCAGATACAAAGCATAAAACAACGCTGAAACAGGGTAGATTATACAGTCATGATATAAACTACTGTGTAACATCTTCAGTGGCGCATCAAAATCAGTAGTGATGCTATAATTCGTAATATTTGGCGGCTGGCGACATCACTGCAGATGGCGACTTGACTGCTATCTACGGTAGTACTTCAGTTAACTCTTTGTCTTGTTGTTGTTGCTTTTTTGCCTGTATGCCTCCGGGTGATAATAAAATTATTATTATTATTATATTATTATTATTATTATTACTATTATTATTATTATTATTACTATTATTAAAGAACACTTACAAATTGAGGATTACTTTCACGACATATGATGCTTAGTCAGGTTTATGATCGTGTGGTGTATAATGATCTTATACATATGATGCTTAGTCAGGTTTATGATCGTGTGGTGTATAATGATCTTATACGATAGTTTCTAGACCACTATACAATTGAGTAGCTATAACTCAAACACTGAAATGAATTCCAAACTTTAGATGATAATGAGTGTGACTAACTATTATATATAATACCATATCACTGAGTATGCAATTGTACTTGTGTAATTTTATTTATTTCAGATTACCAGTATATTATAGAATCGATAAGTTTTCTTTCAGATTTCATCCTGAAATGATGGTAGGATAAGCTTTAATTTTATCTTTTCTGATGTAGTTACATTCCCCTTGCCAAGTAAATATTTAAGTTAACACAAATATTAATTTGAGTAGCTATGGTGGTTATGTCTGGTTGGGCAGTGCTAGTTAAGAACTATGACAATGAAGTCATGAGTGTCTGAACAAGTTTGCCCTTTGTTTTCAGACTGCGGCTGACCACTGAGACATAATGGAAGCACCACACAAGAAGGCACGCACAGAGCAAGCTGTGTGCATAATATGCATGAAAATATCTCCAATGTGTGATATCACAAAGCCAAAAGATGCTGCTTCTGTTGAAACTCTATTGGAAGCAGCAAAATTACAGAACTGTAGTCGTATAACAGATTTGGACCCAACTGATTATGATGACAAATTATGTTACCATAGGAACTGTCGAGCCACATTTACTCTGAAAAAGACACTAGAAAAAATCAAAGGTAAGGCAGAAGAAAGTCAAACCCAACCAGTTGAGCGTAAGTCTGCTAGAGAGCCATCTTCTTCATCAACAGTTATGCAGGAAGTTTGCATCTTCTGTGACAAGAAGAACAAGTACGTTAAGGGGACCAAGTCACGAGAAGTGCTACATCAGGCTAGAGAGTTGAGATCTGACGAGGCAGTGCGCCGAGCAGCTTTAAATCAGATGAATGACAACATCTTGGCAATCCCATCCAGAGAGCTGGTTGCTGCAGAAGCCCGATACCATAATTCATGCTATCGTAACTTTACTAGATGTGAGAAACCGAAAGTAACTACATCGTCAGCTGAAGATGCAGAACAACAGTATCAAGTATCAGTTCAGAATGCATACCAGATGCTCTATGAACATATTAGGAATACATTGTTCTCAGGACCAGAAGTTGTAAAACTGACCAGCCTGACAGAAATATTAGAGAACCTCATGGGCCTATTGGGCTATAATCATGATGAAGTTCTTCCACAAACCAAGAAACAAATACGACGTAGACTTCAATCAGAGTTTGGTGAATCTCTCCACTTTGTAACAACAACCAGTGGGAAACTTCTTGTCTACCCTGATAACTTAACAATTGAATCACTTGCCAAAGAGAATGATGAACTGAAGGGCAAATTAAGTTCTGTACCACAGTGTGGGGTTGAGGAAATAGTGACAATATCAGCATCTCACATACGATCAGATATAAAAAAAAATGAAGAGGAAACCCTGGCCACCACAACCTGAATAGCTTACAGCTAACTACATGGAACTACCGGAATCTCTGAGGATGTTTTTAACATAATTATTATCTACTGACAGCAGATGCACAGCAGTTCGTGCCAGGTTCCAATTCACGCGAGTACCGACTGCTTCAGTCACTAGGCCAGGACTTTGTCTATGCAGTTATTCAGTCACTAGGCCAGGACTTTGTCTATGCAGTTATTCAGTCACTAGGCCAGGACTTTGTCTATGCAGTTATTCAGTCACTAGGCCAGGACTTTGTCTATGCAGTTATTCAGTCACTAGGCCAGGACTTTGTCTATGCAGTTATTCAGTCACTAGGCCAGGACTTTGTCTATGCAGTTAGCAACGGTGCTCTAATACCAGCAAAACACATAGTAGTACCTAGTGACAACATGAAGTATGATGAGGACGTTATCACTGATGAGGGACAAATTGATGAAGTATCTGATGAGGAAAGAGATAGTGATGATGATATTAGTTATTTGTGCTGGAATTTGAACAATATACCAAGATATTTGTGGATTTTGTTGGCCTGTGTAAATGTAGAGAATAATATTTGAATATAATATGAACTATAATACATGTTTGTACATGTACATGTAATTTGGATTCCCAGTTCACCACGTTTATGACTTGCTTCTAGAGTTCACATTACCACAATTGATATGTTGATTGAAAATAAAAAATTAATTTTGTATAAATCTATGTGAGCCATATATTCACATCATAGTTATATGCCAGCAGTAATTATAAAGAGTAAACTAACATTGTGTCTGGTAAATGTTGCAAAATATACAAGGGAATCTATATAAATCATTTACGATTTTGTCAACTGACAACACTTGTCAAAATAATGCATTTAAAAGAACAAATTGCTGATTTTCTATTTTAAATATATATGGTTGATATATTAATACACAATTGCTCCATTTCTATTAATTAATATGATGATGTTGATATAAACGTTTAAACCATAAATTCGATTGTTGTGGTTTTATGAAAATACCACCATGTATTCAGGCTGATGTACTGATACTAAGCTACTCTACCCAGAGGTCTATCATGCTGTTTCAGGTACTAGACATATATACCTGCTTAAAAAACCAAAAAGTTTGACCTGCCCTCAGATGATACCAATTCATGAAAATCATGGGTCAGGCCCATCGACTAATGGAGAATGTCAATAGAAGCGGAATTTAATTAGCTTTCCATTGATATATTTCCTTTTCTGATAAATGAATTAGAACCATGTATAAATTAGCGTTAACTAAATAAATAACCATCAATCGGGAAAAATTACCCGATTTCATGATGTTATTTATTCAGTTAACGCTAATTTATGCAGAGTTCTAATTCATTTATCAGAAAAGGACATATAACAATGGAAAGCATTAAATTCCGCTTCTATTGATATTCTCCATGTAAAAAGTTTTTCACAAAATATTAAATGGCGAATAGTTTAAGTTCATGCATATTTCTTGAAAGTCTCATAATGGCATTTCTTTAGTGTGTTTTACGGTTTTTTATTTGATAATATTATAGAACAAACATTTCCGAAGATAACAGTATATCTTTTATACTGATAAACATATATTAGGTAGGAAATTACCCGATTTCATGATTTTTTATATTTAGTTAACGCTAATTTATGCATGCCGCTAATTCATTTATCACTAAACGAAATATATCAATGGAAAGCTAATTAAACTCCGCTTCTATTGATATTCTCCATGTAAAATGTTTGCGAGCAAAATATTAAATGGCGAAGAGTTTATGTTAATGCATATTTCTTGAAAGTCTCATAATGGCATTTTCTTTGTGTGTTTTACGTTTTTTTATTTGATAATATTATAGAACAAACATTTCCGAAGATAACAGTATATCTTTTATACTGATAAACATTATATTAGGTAGGTAAACTTGTACGGGGAGCGGAGCGGGTGGTATCCTTATGGTGTGACGTCACAGGCGATGTACCAGGCCTTGTCTCTCGGTGGTCTCGGTTAAAGTCCCTTTCCCCTGCGGTCCAACCGTCAGCGGAAAACATAAGTTGCATTGGAGGGACCGCGAGTGAGGTATCTTGTTGTTGAATGTCTTTGGTTATAGTCAAGACCAGACCCTCCGAGACCAAGACCAAGACCAAGACCAGACCTTCCGAAACCAAGACCAGCCCTCCAAGACCAAGACCAAGACCCTCCGAGACCAAGACCAGACTCTCCGAAACAGACCAAGACCAAGAACAGGCATATAAAAAAAAAAAAAAAAAAAAAAATGACTTTATCTGAATGTATTTGGTCTGTACTGCGTAAATAGTACACATACATGAAGTACACGGAGGTGAACGGAGCTGCAAACATGCGTGCATGCAAACGGAGATTATCACCGCGAGAATGGCCACGTCATGCATGTTCTCTCGACTCGCACCCACTCTATAGCGCTCCCAGGGCTCAGCTCATGCATCATCCCCGTAGAGCTAGTCAGGCAGTATCTATAGACAGTACAACGCTGTATGGCGCGCCGTGAATCGAAACAGCCATGATTTTTCTCCGTGTATGATAATAAATTCTGACCTTCCCCACGCCGCGATGCACTTTTTAATCCTGGTCTCGAGCCAAACTCCGAGACCAGAAGCTTCGAGACCAAGATCAAGACCAAGACCACATCAAACGAGACCAAGACCAAGACCACATCAAACTGGTCTCGAGACCGGTCTCGAGACCAAGACCAGTCTCGAGACCTACAACACTGGTAATAATAATAATAATAAACTTATTTCCACTAACAGTGGTTATTCTTTAATACATTGAAGAACCCTTTTTCGAATATAAAATATAAGATAAAAACGTAATCATGAAAACCATTAAAGTACTATAGAAACACAAAAAGTACATAAAAAACTAGTCCAGTCGCTACCTAAAATCTTAAAAAATTTACGATTACGATATATAAAGTATCAATAAAATATAATCAAATGAGTAAAAACACAAAAACTACGGTGCAATTTCAATAATTAAAGATTTGAGAGAGAGAGAGAGAGAGAGAGAGAGAGAGAGAGAGAGAGAGAGAGAGAGAGAGAGAGAGAGAGAGAGAGAGAGAGAGAGAGAGAGAGAGAGAGAAGAAGAGATAATTTTAATTAGATAATTTGATAACAGAGATAATGGCCCATCCCTTCCCTCTCCTTGCTCCATCCAGATCCCCTGGCTCGATCCCTATCCCGCTCAGTCCAAGGCCAAGGGAGACTCCCTTGGCCTTGGCTCAGTCCATCTGCTCTCCCAGCCCCGCCCTATATATAATAATAATAATAATAATAATAATTATAATAATAATAATTATTATTATTATTATTAATATTATTATTACGAGCGAGTGTGAAGCGCTCGTGAGTCCTCACTCACTCGGATTTTTCCGGGTTATGCGGCCGACCCGACCCGACCCGGCCGACCATCACGCTTTTCAGGAGCTTATATCTTTGGAATCCCGCTTCCGATTGACAAGCGGTCTTCGCTATCTGATGCCCCATTCAATCCCTACAGTTTCAGCGTAAAAAGGCAAAGGTAAATGCAGTTTAGATGACAGCAGACACATTTCCTTGCTATCGAGTCCGGGTGACTCTCCCGCCGCACGCACGCCGCACCCGAAACCCTACGGGTTTCTACGGACTCGCTCGTCCTTCGCCGATTAAGGCGTTTTACTGGTTATTATTATAATTATATTTTAACCCAAGGGCAGGGACGTTTATTTTAACTATATGCGAACTACGCGTTTGCATACTATATTATGCCTGTCATTAAGATCCTTCGGAATGATGTTTTCTTTGCCCTTTCTGGTCTAGATCCTCGGAAGGCTTACGGTCCTGACGGAGTCCCTCCTATTGTTCTCAAAAACTGTGCTTCTGTGCTTGCACCCTGCCTGGTCAAACTTTTCCGTCTTTGTCTATCTACTTCCACCTTTCCTTCTTGCTGGAAGCTTGCTCACATCCAACCTGTTCCTAAGAAGGGTGACCGTTCTAATCCTTCAAACTACCGTCCTATAGCTTTGACTTCCTGCCTTTCTAAAGTTTTTGAATCTATACTTAATAAGAAGATTCTTAAGCATCTATCTGCTCACAATCTTCTATCTGATCGTCAGTACGGTTTCCGTAAAGGGCGATCTACTGGCGATCTTCTAGCTTTCCTAATTGAATCTTGGTCATCCTCCTTTAGGGATTTCGGTGAAACTTTTGCTGTTGCCCTTGACATATCAAAAGCTTTTGATAAAGTCTGGCACAAATCTTTAATTTCCAAACTACCCTCATTCGGTTTCTATCCTTCTCTCTGTACCTTCATCTTAAGTTTCCTTTCAAACCGTTCTATTGCAGCTACTGTAGACGGACATTGTTCTTCTCCTAAATCTATCAATAGTGGTGTTCCCCAGGGTTCTGTCCTATCACCCACTCTCTTTCTATTATTCATTAATGATCTTCTAAGTCTAACTCAAAGCCCTATCCACTCCTACGCTGATGATTCTACCCTGCATTTTTCAACGTCGTTTATTAGACGTCCAACTCAACAGGAACTAAGTGATTCACGGAGAGATGCCACCGAGCGCCTAACTTCTGATCTTTCTATAATTTCTGATTGGGGAAAAGCAAACCTTGTTATGTTCAATGCCTCAAAAACCCAATTTCTTCACCTATCTACTCGACAAAACCTACCAGATAGCTATCCCCTCTTCTTCAATGACACTATACTGTCTCCTTCTTCTACAATGAACATTCTAGGACTATCCTTTACTAAAAATCTGAACTGGAAATCTCACATCTCATCTCTTGCTAAAACAGCTTCTAAGAAGTTAGGTGTCCTGTGGCGTCTGCGTCCTTTTTTTTCTCCCTCCCAATTGCTTGCTCTCTACAGGGGCCTTATCCGCCCATGTATGGAGTATGTCTCACATGTTTGGGGAGGATCCACTCATACAGCTCTCCTAAACAGGGTTGAGTCAAAAGCTTTTCGTCTCATCAACTCCTCTCCTCTGACTGACTGTCTTCAATCTTTAAATCACCGCCGCAATGTTGCTTCTCTTTCTCTCTTCTACCGTTATTTTCATGCTCACTGCTCTTCTGAACTTGCTAACTGCATGCCTCCCCCCCTCCCGCGACCTCGCTGCACAAGACTTTCTACTCATTCTCATCCCTATTCTCTCCATCTTCCTAATGCAAGAGTTAATCAGTATCTTTACTCTTTCATCCCTTTCACTTGTAAACTCTGGAACTCTCTTCCTGTTTCTATTTTTCCACTTTCCTATGACTTAAATCTTTTCAAAAGAAGAGTAACAAGACACCTCCCGAACTAAATTGGCTCACCCCTTTTTTATTTTATTCTCTTACCGTCTTTTTTATAGGGACTGGCAACTAAGCGGGCTTTGTGTTACTCATTTTTGTTGTGCCCTTGGCCAGTTCCTTGTGATGGGGGAAAAAAAAAAAAAAAAAAAAAAAAAAAAAATTACGGCCCCCGATGCCACCAAGGGGCCCCCAAACTGCCATTATTTTTTGCCTTTTATTCATAAAATACTCTTTTTCTCTAAAAGTCCACCAGATTGCTGCATTTAAATATTTAAGGCGTGTCCTTAGCGGACAAAGGACCTTAAGGTTCTTATTGACCTTAGAGGGCTTGGAATCCCCCCACTATAGTTTTACAAAATAGGGCCCCCAAACAACATTTCGCATAGGGCCCCGAAAAGGCTAGAAACGGCACTGCCCGAAGGCATACAGTAAAAAAATAAAATAAAAACTACATAATATACAAACATGAGTAAGTGAAATTAAGTACTAAAGAAAATAAATGATAAATATATACATGTGGGCAATATAGACACTGGTGTAGCTACATACAAAGTATACGCTTGCGCTGCCCCACATTTTGTACAAACAGCAGGCCTAGCCACCGCTGTTGTATAGGTCCACATACATAGGCCCGAGCTCTGTCTGAAGGAGGTGATGATGGAGTTGATCATACAGAAACAAAAATTGTAATAATGAAAATAATAATAAATATAACGATTAATTAAAAAAAGTGGTGGGCAAGGGGAGGTGAATGGGTGGACAGAAACGCCCTCTCTCTCTCTCTCTCTCTCTCATATTTTTCAGGCTTCATTATGTTTCCACTTCATCTCATTTATCTAAATTTAAATGAAGACGAGAGACGAAGAAATAAGAAATAAAGACGAGATGAGGTGAAAACATTAATATGAAACCTGAAAAATGAAGAGAGGAAGAGAGAGAGAGAGAGAGAAGAGAGAGAGAGAGAGAGAGAGAGAGGAGAGAGAGAGAGAGAGAGAGAGAGAGGAGAGAGGAGAGAGAAGAGAAGAGAGAGAGAGGAAGAGAGAGGAGAGGGGTGGTGGTGTGTAAAGGGAGGCAAGGGAATGTGATCCAAAGATAGGGCGAGGAGGGAGGGCAAGTTGACGGAAGTGAAGAGTGAGGAGACCCTTTAGAGGAACACTGCACTATGGAAGTAATAGTAAGACGAGAGTGTGACCGTGCAGGGAAAGGATTGGAGGAAGAGATGTCTGTGAAATATTGCGATTTTTATTACCTATATAAATTTAGTGAGAGGCCTCCACTCCTCTCCCTTTCCTTATTTCTTGTCCATTATCTCTTCCCCTCTCTTCTTATCTCTCTCTCTCTCCTTCTCCTTATCCTTTTGTTCGACTATCAGAGATGTGTCATTCACCCATGGTCTTGTCCAAGGTCATTTCAAACAGGTCCGAAGTCAAACAGGTCCAAAGTCCGACTTGAAATTCTTTCATTCATTCGCGTCATGACGTTAGAGCGAGTATAGAGGAGGTTGAGTGGCCATTTGGCATTTATCATAATGTATTTTACAATATCGAATAGTTAGCTAAGGTATCAAAGATATTTTTGGAGTATGCAAAAATAATTTAGCTTTCATCTATAACATTTACCACCGAACAATGTAGTGGTGGTGATGAATGAAAAACATTTGAAATGAGAGGCGTTTATTGTGTATAAAAAAACTTGGTCAGCTTCGTACCTCAATGAAATGATGACTGCAGTTTAGTTAATTTGTTAAAAATCAAGTATAAACGACATAATAATGAAGACTTTATCTGATATCGAATTCTTAGTACTTATCGTGTATCATAGTTATGACAGAGAAGTATCATATATGTAGCTCCTGAATATCATAAATTTAACCTAACCAAACCTAAACCGCACCCTCTCTTGACGAAGTCAGAGAGGCTGTAGCAAAGTTGAAGGGTGGAAAGGCAGCTGGTGTTTGTAATATCAGTGCGGAGCTCCTCAAAGCTGGGGGTGAGGCCGTGATCCGCGGGTTGCATGCTGTCCTGACTGCCGTGTGGCAATCAGGTACCATTCCTCCTGACTGGAAAAGGGGGCTGGTCGTCCCTATCTGGAAAGGGAAAGGGGACCGTCAGGACTGCAACAATTACCGCGGTATTACACTGCTCAGCGTACCAGGCAAGGTGCTTGCCCATCTATTGCTGACACGAATTCGCAGTCATCTGGTGAAGCATCAGAGACCTCAGCAGTCTGGGTTCACGCCTGGTAAGTCAACAACGGACCGTATCCTAGCGTTTCGTGTCCTGGTGGAACGCCGACGTGAGTTTCGACAGGGGATGCTTGCAGCCTATGTTGATCTCAAGAAGGCGTTTGACTCAGTGCATCGTGAGTCACTCTGGGATCTTCTGTGACTTCGAGGGATTCCTGCAAGGACTATTGGTTTGATAACTGGTCTGTATTCTGGGACTGAGAGTGCTGTGAAGTGTGGGGCAGGTGTATCCAGCTTCTTTCCTATGAATACAGGAGTGAGGCAGGGGTGCGTCCTTGCCCCATCACTTTTCAACGCTTGTATGGACTGGGTATTGGACAAGGTTGTAGATCAAAGTGATTGTGGAGCATCCGTTGGCAACACCAAGATCACTGATGATCTTGTTTTTGCCGATGATGCAGTAATCTTTGCTGAGTCGCTGGAGGTCCTGCTGATGGCTCTCGAGGCGCTGCACGAGGAGGCAAAGCCTTTGGGACTTGAGGTCTCCTGGCTCAAGACCAAGGTCCAGGTATTTGGAGACTTACTAGATGAAGCAGTACAGTCTGTTCATGCGTGTGGCGAGGACATTGAGATCTTGGAAAGTTTTACATACTTTGGTAGCGCAGTCCATAATGACGGCGGGTCACGTCAAGAAGTCTTATGACGGATTGGCATAGCCCACGGTGTTATGGACTCGCTCAGCGGGAGTATTTGGCGTTGTCGGTACCTGTGCAGGAGGACAAAGATCCGGATCTTCAAGTCGCTTGTGATCCCTGTCTTACTCTATGGTTGTGAGACAGGGGACACTAAATAGTGACTTGAAGAGACGAATCAATGCCTTTGGGTAATAAGTGTCTTCGCAGAATCATGGGGTATCGCTGGGATGTTTACGTGTCAAATCAGCGATTGCACCGTGAGACTGAATCGAGGCCTATTACCTGCATAGTCCGTCAGCGTCAACTTGGGCCCTATATGGGCATGTGGCACGCTACCCTGAAACCGATCCTTCCCATCGGGTTGTATCTGTAAGAGACAATCCGGCGTGGAGGAGGCCAAGGGGGGCGCCCACAAGGCTCTGGCTGGGGCAAGTTGATGTTTCTTGTCGAGAGCTGTTTGGGTAGGGGGAAAGGAGCCTGCATGGGAACTCGCGCGTGGTGACCCCGGGAGTGGCGTCGTAGGGTGGGCGAGGCGACGCGCCCCCGGCGTATGCCCCCAATTATTGATTGATTGAAACCTAAACGTAACAAAACTTATCTATTATCATATAAAAATGAAGGGTTAAAATTTAGGATATTTTTAAATTTTTGGTTTAGGTTAAGTTTTGTAGACTTATTTAAAAGGTAGTAAGGTATTCTAATTACACTTTATCTTTCAAAAAAAGCATGTTTTTGAGAAACATGTTTATTTTTCCTCGATTATTTAAATTCCAAACTGAAAATGCTTCCTGCCCCCTAAATTTACACAACTTGAATGAGGGTCACCTGTTCGCTCGGAATTATGCAGTTACAGCCAATACACGATGGGCGGTACCCTGAACGATTTGTTCTCTCAGAAGAAGTCAGAAGAGTTTGGGTTTCATAGGGAGTATGGATAAAACTAGTTTTACCCAGGAAAATATGGTCAATAGGGAGTATTAGTTGAAACTGCATAGTTAAACGGTTTCTCTCCCGTAGATAACAGTAAAGTCGCCAGGACAACTTTTTTTCTGTTTACAGACTTTGTGGTGGCGTTAATGCTTAAATTTCTACATCCATGATTTCAGGAAGTTAGAAGGGGCTATCTGGAGAGTCTGTGTCATTTTGTGTCTTCATCTGTGTCATAGTATGGCTATAAATGAACAAATTACAAAAATATCTACAAAGTGGCTACCAACAGTCAAGTCGCCCCTCTAGTGTTTATTTACTGAGTGTCCTACCGCTGTCGTTGTCGCCCGAAAAAAAAACGCGTAGTGAAATTTGAAACCCTATATACTCGCAGATACAAAGCATAAAAAAAAAGCTTTAAACAGAGTAGATTATACAGTCATGTATAAACTACTGTGTATTATCTTCAGTGGCACATCAAAATCAAATAGTAATGCTATAATTCGTAATATATGGCCCCCTGGCGACATGACTGCAGGTGGCGACTTGACTGTTATCTACGTAAGTATAACCACTACAGTATCATCTCTTAGAGTCTAGGCAATCACGACTGGATTAAAGGAGCCGTATCTTAAGCCGTGGGGAAGAGGGGTATGTGCGCCGTCCTTTAGCCGCGGTGCTTAGGGAAAAGGCAAAGTCGGGTTATGGGTAGAGAGACAGACAGGAAAGGGTTTAAGGAAATAGGGGGAGACAGTACCCGCTTTAGGGTAGAGACATACAGTAAAGGGGTAAGGGAAAAAGGAGGCAGTATGGGCTTAAAAGGGAAAAGAGACAGACCAGAGTTACGGACGCACGTGGGGAAAAAAACATTGTTATAGAAAGGGTATGGAGTGAGTTAACATTGCATAGGAAGCTCATAGGGTGTAATAGATGGGAGCAAACTTACCTATCTGTTGTTGCGTGCTTGATGCAAGGCAGGGAAGTGGGGGAGCAGGGTTGCCAGACAGCCTGGTCTAAAAAATCCCTATATATTTTGGAAAAAATCCCCAGAAATCCCCATTTCATATATTTCCATACTTTTTATAAAAATGCTGAAATATATGCTACATAGCTACTCCACATGTAAATTAAAATTGCTATGTGATTTTAATGTTGATTTAATGATATTAATTCTACTTTGTTTTACATAATATATTACATTACACATGAAGTAGCATAATTCACTTTTTATTATCATCACAAGGACTGCAAAAAACAAAAAAAGGTAGTAATAGGATACAGCCTCATGAGCATTTAATAAAAAATAAATTTAATAAAATTTTCTACTTAAGGCTGATGGGGATGATATATTTCCTTAAATTGCTTACCTAGAAATATGATACAGAAATAAATGAAAATATTAATGCTCTTAGCCTCTTGGGGAACTTAAATAATCCAACTAATATTCTGGACCTACTGTACTAAGCCAGAAAGAAGGAATAGAATAACACATTTGCATACTAAATATTATCATCACTCGAATCATCATGTTCATGGTATTTGTAGATATCTGAAGTCATCATGTTGACTAGTTTATCATTTACAGCAAAATTGAAACATTCCCGGCCTTTCAAATACCGCTTTGAATGCAGAAGTCCAACTAGAGTTCTCTGGTTGAGAGTTTGTTTCTTAGTTTTGTTTTTAAATTGTTTTACAGTGATGAAAATATCCTTTCTGCTGTGGCACTAGAATGAGGAAGACGCAATAGCCCAGAAACAAAACTTGACCAATTTGGAAACATGGGGTTTCATCACCACTATTTATTTCTCTAACTGTCTCCCAGAAGCCTTCAACATCATTGATTTCTGAATCAGCAAGATCGGTGTTTCTTAGTACTCTCCATTCTTTGTCTAGGTGATATATTTTGTCAGGACCTACAATTCCAGGAAATACACTAGCCAATGGACCAATGGAGACCACATTTCTTGACTTGCTTCTTTGGGATCAATGAAGCTCAAATTACTTCTTCCTTGCCGTCGGTTTAACCTCATGTTTTCTTTTAACCTTCATATTAATAATATTATTTTAAGTGATAAAATACATGTTTTTTTCAGAAACCTCAAAAGTCCCCAAATCGAGAGTGAATGTCCCCATGTCCCCATCAGTGCCCCGAAATCCCCAAATATAGGGACAAATCCTCAAATCTGGCAACTCTGGTGTTCTGTCTCTTTGTGTGCCAGCCAGCACGCTCCTCTCGCACCCCTACCCAAGCCTCCCCTCCCACCCGGGCAGCCTCGCTTCTCAACCCTCTTCAAGGTCGCCCGGGAAGGAGTCACCCTCACGCGCCTCTCGCCACCCCGCTACCATGGCAACCGGCTCATCCGCGCACTCATGCACACACTCACTCCCACACCTCGCTTCCCCCTTACCCAACAAATACAGCATCAAGGTAAAGAGACAGAAGGTAACGTCACCTCCCTTTTGCCGCGCTGAGGGAAGTGACGTCAATAAGAATTAAGAGGGCAAGGAGGAGGGTGAGAGTGAAAGAGAAGATGGAGGAGGAGGAGGAGGAGTAGTAGGAGGTAGGGGAAGGGGTAGGAGGAGGAGAAGGTAAGGGAAGGGAAGAGGTATGAACATAAGAACATAAGAAAATAAGGCATGGCCTTGCATGTCAGGTGGGAAATTAACTTTGCTTGTCCCGCTAAGCGGCAACAGCGGCACAAGCAAAGGGTCTCGTCCCCAGCTTGTGTGCTAGCTAGAGCTCTCTCTCTCTCTCTCTCTCTCTCTCTCCTCCTCCTCTCTCTCTCTCTCTCTCTCTCTCTCTCTCTCTCTCTCTCTCTCTCTCTCTCTCTCTCTCTCTCTCTCTCTAGTACACAATACTGATCAAGGTAAATAATATGGGTGGCTTACGAGAGAGAGAGAGAGAGAGAGAGAGAGAGAGAGAGAGAGAGAGAGAGAGAGAGAGAGAGAGAGAGTGTGTGTGTGTGTGTCAGGCGTGTCGCCTGGTCATTACCTGACGGGTAATTAACCAGGTGTGGTGTGAATCACCACAGTACTCTCCTTCCACTGTGGTGATTCACACCACACCTGGTTAATTACCCGTCAGGTCACGCCTCTCTCTTAATGTCTTCTCCTCGTTCTCGCCTCCCACTTTCCATAGCGACATCACCTAGGATCTCGCCGACTGCCCATTAAGGGATTAGGCGTCAGGTGTCAGGTCTTGAGTATCTTGGCTCTTTATAAAGAGCCTCGTGCAGAGGCAGAGTTAGTGAGAGCCCAACCACAGTCACGCAATGAACTTCGCGAGCACTTGGGGCGAGGCAATCCCATCAATTTCTCAAATCTTTTCCTTGTCTACAAATGTTCGCTCAGTCTCCTCTTAGAGACCCGCTCCACCCCCCCTAAGTAGCCACACCTGTTTCAAACCTTCCCGACTGTATAGCTCCCTGATGAGTAATTATAGTTTTAGATCCCGCACCAACAGCTAATGACAATTTAACAGCTCCCTCCCTCCCTCCCTCTTTCCCTCCCTTCCTCCTTCCATTGAGCCCTTCAACTGGGTCCTTTTGTGTGTGTGTGTGTGTGTGCGTGTGGAGGGGGGGGGGGTCTCCCATCAGACCACGCCCCGATTTCTCTCACTGTTTCAAGTACAGGTGTGAATCTTGCCCTGGTGTGCGAGAGGGCGTCGGCGCTGGGAGACCACTCAGCACCACACGGCAAACGCTGCCAGACACAGGTTATCAAGGAAGCCTGTGCGCTTTTCTGAACATTGACAGGGAACTTTTTGAGAATAGTGTTGTTGGTCTCCCATCAGACCACGCCCCGATTTCTCTCACTGTTTCAAGTACAGGTGTGAATCTTGCCCTGGTGTGCGAGAGGGCGTCGGCGCTGGGAGACCACTCAGCACCACACGGCAACGCTGCCAGACACAGGTTATCAAGGAAGCCTGTGCGCTTTTCTGACATTGACAGGGAACTTTTTGAGAATAGTGTTGTTTGATGTGAATATAGATGTTGACAACGATGATGATTTTGATGGTTTAGCCAATATGATATCCAATGAGCTCTACAGTTGCGCTGTTCGGAGGTAAGAGCCATGACCAGGATATAGAAGTCAGGGATGATCATTTAGGTAAATGGGAGAGGTTGTTACAGGACAAAGATGATGTTAGAGTGTGGCGAGCCATAGACTGAGAGGTAATTTTGATGTGTCAAAATATGGAAAAGAGGTGTCACCCGGAGATGAAGATTTTAAGACACAACTTTGAGAGAATACTTAACCCCCCCCATGTCCCACCCAACGAGGAAGTAAGCACAGAGGTTAGCATACCAGTGTTAGATAGCCCCATTTCACCTGCAGAAATTTTTGATCAAGTCAAGAATATGAAGCCAGACAAAGCCTGCGGGCCGGACGGAATATCGCCTGGTATATTTCGCTGTTGCCTGTACACCTGTTTTTGACTATTGTTACCCTATTCAACAAAGTTTTCATGAGTGGTCAGTATCCTTTATCATGGACCAGGGCAAAGATTTTTACCATCTTTAAGAAAGGGACAGGATAAACCCAGATAATTATCGGGAATTAGTGTTACTAACTCCATCACCAAACTGTACGACATGGTCCTCTGTCATAGACTAGGCCAGTGGTTTAAGCCGTGTCGGGAGCAGGCCGGAGCACAACAAAAGCGAGGATGCCTGGAACATATTGTTACGTTACGGCTACTCACTGACTCCGCAAGGAGGAAGAAAAACAAGTTATTCGTGTCTTTCATTGATTTTTCGAAGGCATATGACGTAATGCCAAGACAAAAGTTGTTTATGACTCTGAAGCGTCTAGGTTGTGGAATGATGATGCTTGCAGCTATAGTTGCCATGTACCGCGTCACGGAAAGTATTTTAGGCTGTGCAGTTGTCACCTCCACCGTTGGAGTAAGGCAAGGTCTGTCCACATCTTGTCTCCTATTTATATTATATGTAGACGAGTTGGTAAAAATGATGAGAGATAATTGTAGTCCTGAGACATTTATAGAATGGCTGCACATATTGTTGTATATGGATGATGCGGTGATACTTGCTACGACCAGGGACAACATGTTAAAGAAGTTTTGTATATTAAAGGAATTTTGTGATGAATATGGAATGAAGATAAATATAGGTAAAACAAAGTTTTTCGTGATAAACGGTCAAGCAGGGGACGCCGAGCCGCTGCGCGTGGACGGGTTAGTGGTGGAGCCCTGCAGCAGCTACGTGTATCTGGGGACTCCCTTCACGTGTGACGGTGACGTGATGACGGTTCGGTGTCATCTGCTGTGAAAATACATGCGCAAAACAAGTTATGTCATGTTTTAAAATTTGTCTCATTTATTCGAAAAAACAATGACATTCCTTTTATTGTAAAACGTCGTTTGTTCGATGCTGCCCTTATGTCGTCTTTACTGTATGGCTGTGAGTCTTGGGTAGGCGCTGACGTGAAACCTATCATTAAGTTGTACATTTGGGCCATGAAGGAGTTGTTAGGGTTAAGGAGAGCCACTACCAATAATGTATGTTATGCTGAGTTAGGATACCCCTCGCTGCCTGACCTTCTAAGACACAAACAACACAAGTTTTATCATAGTATGTGGTCAGAGAGACGTAACATGAACGATGACCCTTTGTCCTTTCGCTCTTAAGTATGTTATGTCTTTAAATACCCCGTTGGAAACTTGTGGCCCACATGACACACAATAATGTCCCTCACATGTCCTCTATGTTGTATAATGTACATAATACAATTGCTAACTCTGAGGCAACAAAATGTAATGTATATAAAACAATTAACCCTGAATTTAAAGTACATGACATTTATGAAAAGAAACATGTAATTAACGATCTACATAGGATGTCGTTTACACGTTTTCGAGTCTGTGGTCATAGTTTAGTAGTGGAAACGGGACGCTGGAACAGGCGCGGACGTGGTCGCCTTCCTCTCGAGGAGCGCCTGTGTGTATGTGGTGACATACAAACAGAACAACATGTGGTAGAGGTGTGCCCTATAACACAACACATTAGAAACCTTTACAGATTTAATACTGTTCATGACGTATTCTCTAATTTCAGTGATGTAATAACATGCAAAATTATTCATGAAGTTTTAAATAGTTATACTTAAGAAATGCATATTCTTTTCCGTTAATAGTTTATTTCATTTTTTTGTCTTTCATAGGGACGTAGATCAAGCTGGCTGCTTGTTGAATTTTATGTGTTTAGTAGTTTATCGTAGTAGTAGTAGTTTTAGTAATTAATTTTTGTTGGACTACAGTTTGTTACTCAAAATTTGTGAGAATGTTTCATTTTTTGGACATTGAGTGTTTTTTGTCTATTTATTAATGATATTATGTGTAATTTATGTATAAAGCTGTGGTCAATAAATATCTATCTATCTATCTATCTATCTATCTATCTATCTATCTGTGTGTGTGTGTGTGTGTGTGTGTGTGTGTGTGTGTGGTGTGTGTGTGTGTGTGTGTGTGTGTGTGGTGTGTGTGTGTGTGTGTGTTGTGTTGGTGTTGTGTGGTGTGTGTGTTGGGTGTGTGGGTGTGTGTGTTGGGTGTGTGTGTTGGGTGTGGGTGTGTGTGTGTTGGGTGTGTGTGTGTGTGTGTTGGGTGTGTGTGTGTGTGTGTTGGGTGTGTGGGTGTGTGTGTGTTGGGTGTGTGTGTGTGTGTGTTGGTGTGTGTGTGTGTGTGTTGGGTGTGTGGGTGTGTGTGGTGTTGGGTGTGGGTGTGGGTGTGTGTGTTGGGTGTGTGGGTGTGTGTGTTGGGTGTGTGTGTGTTGGGTGTGTGTGTGTCTGTGTGTGTTGGGTGTGTGGGTGTGTGTGTGACACACACCCACACCCCAGACGCAGGTTATCAAGGAAGCCTGTGCGCTTTTCTGACATTGACAGGGAACTTTTTGAGAATAGTGTTGTTGATGTGAATATAGATGTTGACAACGATGATGATTTTTGATGGTTTAGCCAATATGATATCCAATGAGCTCTACAGTTGCGCTGTTCGGAGTAAGAGCCATGACCAGGATATAGAAGTCAGGGATGATCATTTAGGTAAATGGGAGAGGTTGTTACAGGACAAAGATGATGTTAGAGTGTGGCGAGCCATAGACTGGAGAGTGAATTTTGATGTGTCAAAATATGGAAAAGAGGTGTCACCCGGAGATGAAGATTTTAAGACACACTTTGAGAGAATACTTAACCCCCCCCATGTCCCACCCAACGAGGAAGTAAGCACAGAGGTTAGCATACCAGTGTTAGATAGCCCCATTTCACCTGCAGAAATTTTTGATCAAGTCAAGAATATGAAGCCAGACAAGCCTGCGGGCCGGACGGAATATCGCCTGGTATATTTTCGCTGTTGCCTGTACACCTGTTTTTGACTATTGTTACCCTATTCAACAAAGTTTTCATGAGTGGTCAGTATCCTTTATCATGGACCAGGGCAAAGATTTTTACCATCTTTAAGAAAGGGACAGGATAAACCCAGATAATTATTCGGGAATTAGTGTTACTAACTCCATCACCAAACTGTACGACATGGTCCTCTGTCATAGACTAGGCCAGTGGTTTAAGCCGTGTCGGGAGCAGGCCGGAGCACAACAAAAGCGAGGATGCCTGGAACATATTGTTACGTTACGGCTACTCACTGACTCCGCAAGGAGGAAGAAAAAACAAGTTATTCGTGTCTTTCATTGATTTTTCGAAGGCATATGACGTAATGCCAAGACAAAAGTTGTTTATGACTCTGAAGCGTCTAGGTTGTGGAATGATGATGCTTGCAGCTATAGTTGCCATGTACCGCGTCACGGAAAGTATTTTAGGCTGTGCAGTTGTCACCTCCACCGTTGGAGTAAGGCAAGGTCTGTCCACATCTTGTCTCCTATTTATATTATATGTAGACGAGTTGGTAAAAATGATGAGAGATAATTAGAGAGAACTGCAACTCAGAAATGCCAGGGGTCGCTGGCAGTTTTAACTCACAATTTGGTGAAAAGTTGGTCAACTTGAAAGAAAAATATGGGCTTATTCCACTGCACTTAAAACACAAAAGTATAATATTAAGAACGATTTCTCTCTATATGTATATTGTATAGAAGCCTGATTCTGTAAAACATTGTATATAACCAAATAACAAGTAGGTTATAGTTGAGGAGGCGAGGTAAATGCTACTCTATGATATTATATAGTCAATAACGTATGTTTAGAAGTTACCTATACCTAGGCAGTCATATGTTTCTGTTATTATTGTGTATATCAATCAGATAGAAGACTGGAAGTGCAATGAGTCGACGCGTGATGGCAATGTTTTGATTCAATCTCCCCGCCACAATCTCCCGCCCACCACTCCCCGCCGCGGCGTGTCGCCTCCACAATTATAACCTACATTGTCGCAGCAACAAGCCGATTTCGGCATTCTTTATTCTTCGTTTTTCCAAGGCATTGCTTTTGTATTTTGACAAGCGTTTGCCAGACGCAGCAGTACTGTCTTAGAAAACAGTGTGAACATCGCCCAAATTTTACATGCCACAATATACATGTAAAAAATATATTAAGCTCTGTTACTCGAGGCGAGTAATTTGCATTAAATTGCTATCTTAGAACGTTCAATCGTAATGCATGTCATGCATACACTTACTAGAACAACAGAAGAACGTTCTTTTTTAGTATTCAGATGCGGTGCATCAATATTCATTGCGAAATTGATTTATGAAAAATATTAGTCGCGGAGGGAAAACACAGTAGACCAACCTTTGAGTTAAAACTGCCAG
The DNA here is from genome assembly GCA_016584305.1 of Chionoecetes opilio. NCBI lineage: Eukaryota > Metazoa > Arthropoda > Malacostraca > Decapoda > Majidae > Chionoecetes > Chionoecetes opilio. The sequence goes on from JACEEZ010002347.1 coordinate 22,309, forward strand.
CGACCACTGGCATTTCTCGAGTTTCAGTTCTCTCTAATTGTAGTCCTGAGACATTTATAGAATGGCTGCACATATTGCTGTATATGGATGATGCGGTGATACCTGCTACGACCAGGGACAACATGTTAAAGAAGTTTTGTATATTAAAGGAATTTTGTGATGAATATGGAATGAAGATAAATATAGGTAAAACAAAGTTTTTCGTGATAAACGGTCAAGCAGGGGACGCCGAGCCGCTGCGCGTGGACGGGTTAGTGGTGGAGCCCTGCAGCAGCTACGTGTATCTGGGGACTCCCTTCACGTGTGACGGTGACGTGATGACGGTTCGGTGTCATCTGCTGTGAATAACATGCGCAAACACAGTTATGTCATGTTTTAAAATTTGTCTCATTTATTCGAAAAAAATGACATTCCTTTTATTGTAAAACGTCGTTTGTTCGATGCTGCCCTTATGTCGTCTTTACTGTATGGCTGTGAGTCTTGGGTAGGCGCTGACGTGAAACCTATCATTAAGTTGTACATTTGGGCCATGAAGGAGTTGTTAGGGGTAAGGAGAGCCACTACCAATAATGTATGTTATGCTGAGTTAGGATACCCCTCGCTGCCTGACCTTCTAAGACACAAACAACACAAGTTTTATCATAGTATGTGGTCAGAGAGACGTAACATGAACGATGACCCTTTGTCTTTCGCTCTTAAGTATGTTTGTCTTTAATACCCCGGTTGGAAAACTTGTGGCCCACATGACACACAATAATGTCCCTCACATGTCCTCTATGTTGTATAATGTACATAATACAATTGCTAACTCTGAGGCAACAAAATGTAATGTATATAAACAATAACCCTGAATTTAAAGTACATGACTATTATGAAAAGAAACATGTAATTAACGATCTACATGGGATGTCGTTTACACGTTTTCGAGTCTGTGGTCATAGTTTAGTAGTGGAAACGGGACGCTGGAACAGGCGCGGACGTGGTCGCCTTCCTCTCGAGGAGCGCCTGTGTGTATGTGGTGACATACAAACAGAACAACATGTGGTAGAGGTGTGCCCTATAACACAACACATTAGAAACCTTTACAGATTTAATACTGTTCATGACGTATTCTCTAATTTCAGTGATGTAATAACATGCAAATTATTCATGAAGTTTTAAATAGTATATAAGAATGCATATTCTTTCCGTTAATAGTTTATTTCATTTTTTTTGTCTTTCATAGGGACGTAGATCAAGCTGGCTGCTTGTTGAATTTATGTGTTTAGTAGTTTATCGTAGTAGTAGTAGTTTTAGTAATTAATTTTGTTGGACTACAGTTTGTTACTCAAAATTTGTGGGAATGTTTCATTTTTTGGACATTGAGTGTTTTTTTGTCTATTATTAATGATATTATGTGTAATTTATGTATAAAGCTGTGGTCAATATCTATCTATTCTATCTATCTATCTATCTATCTATCTGTGTGTGTGGTGTGTGTGTGTGTGTGTGTGTGTGTGTGTGTGTGTGTGTGTGTGTGTGTGTGTGTGGTGTGGTGTGTGTGTGTGTGTGTGTGGTGCGCGTAGATGTATGAATGTAGCCAATAATATTGTTTGGAAATATCTATAATTAAAGTATTTTTAATTTTACATTATGTATGTGTATATTCCTCATTGTGTGATAGTGTCAGAGAGAGAGAGAGAGAGAGAGAGAGAGAGAGAGAGAGAGAGAGAGAGAGAGAGAGAGAGAGAGAGAGAGAGAGAGAGAGAGAGAGAGAGAGAGAGAAAAGAGAGAGAGAGAGAGAGAGAGAGAGAGAGAGAGAGAGAGAGCAATTTATTTAGTTAACCTTAATGTTTGCATGGTATTATTTTTATGTATCAGAAAACGAATATGTCAATGGAAAGCTAATTAAATTCTGCTTCTATTGATATCTGCCATCTTATAAGCTGTCCCACAAAGTTATACATGACGACGAGTTTTAAGTGAATGTTAAGTTCATCATATTTCTTCAGTCTCATAATGACCTTTATTTAATGTGTTTTACTATGTTTTATGTGATAATCTTATAGAACAAGCATTTCCGAAGAGAACAGTCTATCCTTTATACATGTATAACATGATATACTGCAGGGTAATGCCTTGAGAACTTCCCCGGGTCTTGGGTGAACGAGGAGGCCTTGGCACCAAGATGGCGCCCACAAATCGAGTTGTCGCTACTCTATATAATACAGGTACTCTAGTTTTCCTGAGTCACCACGCGCTTTGCCTCGGACCCAGGTTTTCGTGCGCAAATGGAACGCCTGAACTCTTGGGTTCCGTGAACTGGTTCTTGAAATGTCGCAAATGGAAGAGGCCTTCTATTAATTTATGTGTCATGTAATTAAAGCTTAATTCCACTTTCTTCTCTTTTTTGGGCCTCAAAACTACCCTGGAACTGATTAATTTTCAAAATTACCCCCCGACCCCCCAGCTGGATAGGCTCGCTGCGCTCGCCCATCACCACCCCGAGGCTAAAGCCCCCCCAATTTTTTTTTCCTGGTGACGCCACTGACTGCGAGGCGCCCAAAAGCGTTTGATAGAGGGGTGCAGAAATCTGAACGGCGCGAGCCGCTCAAATTCTTCTTCTCAAACGCACCTGAGATCCATTCACTGTTGGGTGGACAAGGGCTCGGGTGTTAGGAGACCGCCCATCTGTCTCGTCACGGGCGGGATCCGAACCCAGCATCTCTCAATTGTGAACTGAGCGCGCTACCACTGCGCCACAGACTACCCGGTTAAAGCTCATGGATAAGTAGGACTGGTTGTTGTAGTCACGCAGTGTTTGAGGCGGTCTCTGCTTTGTTAGAGTGTTCTGGTGTGTTTGTTGCGATATGAAGGGGATTTGATGGGGTGGAATGGATGATGGAAGATGAGAATAAAATTAATCTAGTATGCTTACCTAAGTTATCCTTTGCAGTGACCATTTTCTATAAATTCCCACAGACATTTTCTCCAATAAGACGCATACTTAAACATTTAATTCGATCGTCATTCTACGACCACAGAATTCCTATTTTCACCATTACAATCTTGCTTTGGAAACACTTCCAAAGAAAAAAAAAAACCTATCAGTACCGTAGATAACACTATAGTCGCCACCTGCATTAATGTCGCCAGGCACCATATATTACGAATTATAGCATCACTACTGATTTGTATGTGCCACTGAAGATGATACACAGTAGTTTATATCATGACTGTATAATCTACCCTATTTCAGTGTTGTTTTATGCTTTGTATCTGCATGTATATACGGTTTCAAATTTCGCTACTTTTTTTTTCTTCAGGCGACAACGACGGCGGGAGGACACTCGGAACATATACACACTAGCTGGTGGGTGATCTTAGTGTAAGTCGCCACTCGGTTGATATTTTTGTATTTTGTTCATTTATAGCCATAATATGACACAGATGAAGACACAATGACACAGACTCTCCAGATAGCCCCTTCTAACTTTCCTGAAATTATGGATGTAGAAATGTAAGTATTATAACGCCACCAAACGTCTGTAGCTACATAAAAAAAAACGTTGTCCTGGTGACATTAGTGTTATCTACGGTAGTGTTTTTTATACGTTATAAGGAACTATTCTTATCATCTTAACCAAATCAAGCGATGGTGAGGAGAATGTAAATTTCCACGAGAAAGACAGAAGGCAGAGAAGAGCCACAGTATTCATGCTGTGTGGAGTATGCGGCGAACTCGGTAGCCTGTGGCGCAGTGGTAGCGCGCTCAGTTCACAACTGAGAGAAGCTGGGTTCGAATCCCGGCCAAGACGAGGCAGATGGGTGGTCTCCTTATTACACCCGAGCCCCTGTCCACCCAGCAGTGAATGGGCACCAGGTGTTAGCCGGGGATTGTGACCCGCTTCCTGGGGTGAAGTACCGGTGTTCTGCCTGCCATAGTGCTTTGTTTTGGCCGACCAGGGCAGACATTCTGAGAGAGATAAAGGCCACTGTTGTTCGCTCAACAACATCCCTCTATTTCTACACCCCGGAGCTAGTGGGTATTCCGGTACGAGACATGGCAGTGGCGGCACATGGTTGCTATGGGCACCGATAGCTGATTTGCTGAGCGACTACAATGACGTCACAGCCTCGCCAGCAAATCACAATTGTGGAAAAACAAACGTGCCAGCCAATCAGATTGTGTCTCAAACGTGTCAGCCAATCACAAGGCAGAGCCGCGGCCTGCATTTTCAAGGTCGTTGTGGAAAAGGAAAAGTGGCAAGACACATACCTTCAGTCTGCTACGGAGCCGTGCGTGGTGGTGTCTGGCATCGCTAGTCGCTACCCGCGCGGCTGAGATGCCGCAGCTCACCACTCTTGTCCCATCACCCCAAAACAATATCACCACAAGCGGCTGGGTTTGTTATATGGCCTACTTTTGTTTGTATACTTGCCCTGTTCAGTTATTAAGTCAGAAAACATCATATATACGCAATTTATGAGTATTTTTATGTATGTTGCGTCCTCAACACCACCCTATAGGCAGTTGCCTTGTTTTAACAACTTAACGTCTTTAAGTACGTCATCAATCTCCCCGCGTAATACCAAAACAGCTGATGACAGTTGCTAAGTTGTTAAGCATGGACGTTACCGTCTCGGAATATGCCCCCAGGGTAGACATTCAGAGAGAGTTAAGGGGGGCGTTTCCAATTTTGTTTAGACTACGGTAAAAAATATTTCATTTTTCTGTGTCAGCACTCTAGAGATCACTGAGGCTTTAAAGCACCCTATAGTAAACTACATTTTCTCGAAAACTCATCGAATTTGGATAAAAATTGACTATGTTGGAACCCACCCACCCCCGCCCGTCGACCCCTTCTCGACGTGTTAGCGCGCCATCTTCACTCGAAGTATCTTTCAACCAGAAAGACCAGGGACCAGGTGCCAAAATGCTCTCAAATAGATGTACATGATGTAAAATAAACATTAACAAAAAGAGAAAAAAAAAGATTACCTACCAATGAATTTTTGGGAAAAGGCCGAATACTCAAAAACAAAGTTTTTTTTATAAAAAAAATACACTCCAAAAAAACTATTGAACCTATTTCAAAATGTTTTGCTGCACCTAAAACAACATTGAAAGGACTAAAATCTCACGATCCTAAATAGTTCTAAGTAAAAAAATAACTATTACTAGAGCAAAAACATGGAAATAAAACGAAATTTTTACCATATATATATATTTTATATATATATATATATATAAAATATTATATATATATATATATATATATATATATATATATATATATATATATATTATATATATATATATATTATGAAGCTATCTAAAAAAAACATCGTGAGGATATAGTTCAGGGATCACATTTACTAGACAAACAAAAAAATATATAATACAACTAAGAATAGTAAAGAAGTGTCGTTTCAAAAATGTTCCAAAAATTGACGGATTTTTGTAAAATAAAATATTATGCGGAAACTTCTGCTGCTATCACCTTCAAACTTTTTCACAGATATTATGCTATTACCTAGCTTATTGTGTAAAAAATTTCAGCTCACTACGAAAATTTTGACCAAAAAGTGGCAACGCCCCCCTTAAAGGCCACGGTTGTTCGCTCAACAACATCCCTCTATTTCTACACCCCAGCGTTAGTGGGTATACAGATAAGAAACATGGCAGTGGCGGTACATGGTTGCTGATAGCTGAGTGGCTGAGCGACTACAATGACGTCACAGCCTTGTCAGCGAATCACAATTGTGTAAAAACAAACGTGCCAGCCAATCAGATTGTGTCTCAAACGTGTCAGCCAATCACAAGGCAGCAGCCGCGGCCTGCATTTTCAAGGTCGTTGTACTTAATTCTATTCACTAGCTTATTCCATCATTCCTTCATCCCCTGTGTCACCTCCGTCGCTTCAATACTTGTTTCTACCTCCACATACACGCGGGTAAGACACCGGTGGCTAGTACTTCCTTGTATTCTAGCTATTCATTATTCCTTCCGAGTAAGAGGCCGTCTTCTTCTTCCTCTTGTGACCTCCTTCCGATAATATATCGCTTCGTAGATATCTTTCTCCTAGTGTTGGGGGAAGCCACCACCCCGGGAGGCGGGTAACAAACCCCCGGCTAACACCCGGTACCCATTCACTGCTGGGTGGACAAGGGCTCGGGTTTTAAACAAGGAAAAGTGGCAAGACACATATCTTCAGTCTGCCGCTGAGCCGTGCGTGGTGGTGTCTGGCATCGCTAGTCGCTACCCGGTGTGGTGAGATGCCGTCGCTCACCACTTGGCCCATCACCCCAAAAAAACCTCACCACGAGCGCCTGGGTTTGTTATATGGCCTAATTTCGTTTGTATGCTTGCCCTGTTCAGTTTTTGAGTCAGAAAACATCATATATACTTAATTTATGAGTATTTTTATGTACGTAGCTTCCTTAACACCACCCTATAGGCAGTTGCCTTGTTTTAGTGTGTTAGCGTCAACTCTGACGTCATCAATCTCCCCGCAGAATACCAAAACAGCTGATGACAGTTGTTAAGTTGTTAAGCATGGACGTTAGCGTCTCTGAATGTGCCCCCTGGGGGTACATTCATGTATCGCAAACCTGCGCTGCGGTATCAGTAGAGGCCCCACGGTTGAAGTGCACACACACGGTGCCGGAACAACACTTTTACAGAAACTTTACAAGAACACACTTGATACAAATTTTCCTTGTCAAACTTTCCTTGATACAATTAATATATAATACAAACAAATGCGATACAAGTTCATTTCACACATTTATTATGCAATATTAATCATGCAGTTTATTATTTATTGTCAGCTCATTTATTATGCAATAACAATTAATGACCGTAACACAATAAAGAAAATATTCGCTAATTCTAATCTCTAATTTTGGTTACAATTTTGAATGGTTGGTTGTCTTTTCCCGTAGAAAAAATATATAATCAAATTTCCTTTGATACTGCGTACGTCTGATTCTGATGTGACATTGGCATCGTTTTCAACATGATGTTATGGTTAAAATAATTTCTCGATTTCACGTGATTTTTTTTTTTTTATACATTTGTGCCTACAGCACCTGTACGTAGGCAGTGACCTCCAGGGTTGGGATGGTGGGCCCTGGAGGTTCACTTGAGTGCTGTGATGGTTGGCCCTCGCCCGTGGTGGCGCAGGCAGGATTGTTATTGTGGCGCCAGTGGAGCAGCAACACTCTTATTGACACACATGGCAAACAGGGAAGTAAAGGAACTCGACATGCATCAAAAAGCGTCGACAGGCATCACAAAGCGTCGACATGCATCACAAAGCGTCGACATGCATCACAAAGCGTCGACAGGCATCACAAAACGTCGACATGCATCACAAAGCGTCGACAGGCATCACAAAGCGTCGACAGACATCACAAAGCGTCGACATGCATCACAAAGCGTCGACATGCATCACAAAGCGTCGACATGCATCACAAAGCGTCGACATGCATTACAAAGCGTCGACAGGCATCACAAAGCGTCGACAGGCATCACAAAGCGTCGACAGGCATCACAAAGCGTCGACAGGCATCACAAAGCGTCGACAGGCATCACAAAGCGTCGACAGGCATCACAAAGCGTCGACAGGCATCACAAAGCGTCGACATGCATCACAAAGCGTCAACAGGCATCACAAAGCGTCGACAGGCATCACAAAACGTCGACAT
>JACEEZ010002347.1:40000-54267 GCA_016584305.1 Chionoecetes opilio
AAATAAGGAAGCAAATGGCATTGCCGGTGGGACAGATGGAAGTCAAGCAAGTAATAGCTCAGAGGGATGAATATGTCAAAACCCAACAAAAATGTGTCTGAGCATGTAAGGCTAGTAGAAGTTCTCACTGTGGTCATGATAATCTTTTTAGTGGTCCAGGACGTTCAACGATATTGGAAATGATTCTGAAATGAAATATAAACCAAATGTGAGCTATCATATATTATTGATATATTCTGAAAATTCGTGTAATTTAATATATACAGGATATATATTTATAACCAACCTTTACCTACATTTAAAATCTACCTTTTTCATCATATCTCTAACAATTCAAAAGGAGTTGTCCATGATTTTTTTTTAAAATTGGCTAGTGATCCTGGCTTGAAACGAGTTGAGACCCTGATGTAAGGGATACAGAAAAGAGCACATGCGAAAGGAGAGTGAAATGTGGTTATCACAAACAACAACTGAATGAAGTGGATGAGAATTTTGAAGGAATCTGATTGAGATTTTAGAGAGAATGAAAGAGATATTGGATGAAGTACAAAAAGACAAGGAACTACGATGGAATAAATGGTGGAGAGACTGAGGATTGTCAAAAGTGCGAAAAAATATTTTGAGGGATTAAGAGTGTGAATGAGGAGCATGGTAGCATGGAATTATCTAAATAAGAGACCCCAACATGGACAGCACGCAATGGATATTTGTTTGCATGATGAAGAGGACGCTGAGAAGAAGTTGAAAACACAAGTATTTAAGGTAACAGCATTACTCTAGTGACATATACAAGTGAGACTTGGAGTGGAATAAATACCAAGGTCTCAGATTCAACGCAGTGGAAAATGAGTTATCTGAGGGTAGGTTGACATGTGAAGAGAATAGATGTAAGTATCATGTACAGTCAAATGTGTTCAACTATTACCCCAAACGTTGGTAGAACCATGAATTAAATACTCCTGTGTGAAGTTTGGTAAACTTCAGTGTCTGCAAACTCCTTGCGGGTAGTATTTTCCAGAGACTTGTGGAGAGCAGTTAATCCGGGAGATGAGTGTGTGAATTTCTCATGGCTGAAGCAATGTCTTGGCTGTGGGGTAGGTGTCATGGAACCCGAAAGTGCACAGATTTTGGTTACGGAAATATAGTATCCTTAAACATGATCAATAACAAACATCTTTTTCCTTTTCTTAATTTTCTATAAATTCAAATCCAATTAGTTGTCATCTTTTTAAATCAAGCCAGAACATATAATGCCACAGTATTTGCATAGTGTTAACACTCCTACGCATGGGTTCTCAAACTGGGTGTCGCGAAAGTCTTCTGAGGGGTCGCGAGATTTCTAGAATGTGCAAAATGCACAATATTTATTATTTATTATATTCTTTCCTTTTCAGATAAAACAAAAAATGTTATTTATAACTTTCTAGGCTTAATTAATTATATTGCTTATATAAAAGTACTACAGTTACATAATCTGACTGAGAAAAGAGTTGATCCTTTTTCCTCCCTCCCCTTTACGTCAAGCCCTCACCACCACGCTCACACGTCCAGTAGCTATACATAGGTAGGCTACTTGTAGCATCACCGCCCGACCCTTGTTAATGCATTACAAATCCACATCACAAGTCTAAACTTTATTTAGGTTACTTATTTTTTCGATGTGTCTAAAGCAAGAATGTAGGATATAGATTGCACTGATTACGGTATCATTTAAGTATTCATAATGTTTTACCAAATATATATTACCTAGAATGTTATGATACGGTGCAATACGACTCTACCTATGTGTGGGAAAAAACTGGGTATGTGTGTGTGTGTGTGTGTGTAAGAGAGAGAAAAAAGACAAGGAATGTAAATGTGTGAGATTGTCAAAAATGCTTGGTAAGGGTGGGGGGGGGGGGGGGGGGGGGTCAAACCTTTCAAAATTAATTGGATGGGTCGCAGGCCAAAAAGTTTGAGAACCCTTGCTCTAAACCAGGGGTGTCAAACTCATGGCCCGCGTACATGACTTTGTATAATATAATTTATTTGTGCTTTCTCAGCCATGTAGCTTTCTTTAAGAGATTGTTCAGCCTGGATTAATTTTGGTCTTACTACGCTAAGAATAATGCCGACAGCACATCATGTAAATGATGAAAAACTTATTTGTAATAAGATCTGTAACATTCTTCAACTACTACAAACTTAATGCTTAGTGGATGATCCTCATGGTACATCATAAAGTGTGGTAAATCACATTCATGGCATGGCTATCCATAACTTCATGGTGTTCATATTTCTGAGTAACAAAAACCTAGTTAATTAAAGAAGCATCGATCACTTGTTACCTTTCAGCTTTCAGTCTCTGAATGTACATCAATGAAATCAGAGTATAAGGTGAAATTATGCTGCATGAGCATACATTATTGAAAGATTACTTCTATTATTATTATTCATTATTACATAAAGAACTGTTTTAAGTCTCACTTGTTGATAAGAAAGTGCTGGCAGTGGTTATGCCAGGCACGGTCACATGTTGGCAGGGTAGCTATGCTTGTCATCGACCAAATGACTGACAATACAAAGATCAAGCAAAATAATCTGTTGCTGATCAGGAAAATTTTGTGATACTTTTTATACCTATCATCCATCATCACACATAATATATTGCTTGACTTATTGGCCTAATTCAGATTGAACACTAATATATATATATAATATATATATTATATAATATATATATAATATATATAATATATATATATATATATATATATATATTATATATATATAATAATACTACTTAATATTAATGAATAGAAAAAAATCACAACTTCTGGCAAACTGGCTGCTGATATCCTCATCGGTCGCCTCAGGGTTCTTGGGCTGAAGACCATACTTCTTTTTTCAACTGTGCTGCTGCCTTCCTTGGCACGACAAGGGTCTTGATCACAAGCAGCTATGGAAAAATATGTAATAAGATCTCCACCACCTAATGCACCCTGCACAATAATGATCATTGCTATACATCATTTTGTATTCTCTAATTTATGCTTTCTCGGCCAAATATCTTTAATGCAGCTTGTTCTCCCTGTATTAATCTGAAGTACAGGACCTTTTTAGGAATCATGTGAGCAGCACAGCATGTAAATAATGAAAAACTTATAATTGTCGATACAATTTTAGGGGCGCCCAAACTGCTTGCAACTTTCACTAAACTTAGAGAGAAATATCATTTGAAATCCTCAAAGTATTCTACACTAGTCAATTACAAATAAGATTTACCATTTACTAAATCCAGCCTCTATACCTGAAATTGAGATTAGCTAAAGACAAGCACACACCTTCCCGACATGTGTTCATTTTCCCATCCAATGGGAACGTAGATCAGCTGCAAGCTGCTGCAAGTCTGAGCACATAAGTAGTTGCTGGCGGGGCATCTCTCGCTCTATAAAGTTGTCATGTTCTTTGCAGACACCCTGAACATAAAAGGATAAAAAGGTGGGATAAAAAGAAATGGTAAAATATGAAAATGGTTAGGTCGCATAAAATGTTGACCGTGAAGAAGCCGATTAAGGCCGATATTACTGTAATCTATTTTATATTATATTATTGATGTTAGCATAAGTCCCTTCCAGTTACTTATCCCAGTTTAAATCCTTTGGTAAAATTCTAGTGTTTGCCCATACTCTCCCACTTCCCCCAAACATGTTTGGGCACCTGTGGGAATGCGGGGTTTTCGGGTGGGGAACAAATTATGCGTGGGAAACACGTAATTTAAGAGTTGTTTAGGGGGTTAAAATTCCCTAGATCTAGGGTAATTTCCTTATATCTAGAGAAATTTGCCTAACCTAGCGGGGGCTTGACCCACCGATAACCTAACCTAACCTAACCAAACCTTACCTAACCAAATCTAACCTAACCAAATCTAACCTAACCAAATCTAACCTAACCTAACCTAACCAAATCTAACCTAACCTAACCTCCTAGCGGGGGGGTTGGGGGGGGGGTTCTCAACACTTCAGTCATCATTCTGTGAGGATCGTCAGGTTCACACGTCTCTAGACTCAGAAGAAATCCAATTAATTTTCCCTAAATCTAGAGAATTTTTATAATTTCCATAACTCAAAAAGTATGTTTGCGACGCATATTTTGTACCCCAGCTTTTGTATCCTGCATTCCCCCAGGTCCCCAAGCTTGTTTTGCGGGAGAGGGGGGAGTATGGGCAAACACTAGAATAATACCAATCCTTTACTTGGCGCTGCACAATAACCTAAGCTGCAGGTAAACTTAACTTTATGCTCCGTCAGGTGACACGCCTAAGTTAAAGCCTTATTTAAGTTATTGTAATACTCTGTTACATTAATTTGCCGAGCTTTTTGCAATATTGTTAAGATTTCTTATGCCTAATATTACCTAATGTTGAAATAATGTGCTGCGAGCTAGGAATATTGCAGATAATAGATCATTATTACTTGCAGGGCCGAAAGTGCAGAGAAGCAAGGGTGTTTATATGTCTTATTTTTCAAATTTTAGCATTATTTAATCACTTTCCATATCACCACACGTTCGTACGTACCTTCTAGCGTCTTCGGGAAATAGAGAAGTCTCATTGAAGCGTGAGTGCAGTATTTTTTGCCACAATTACAGCAGAGCAGAGCACTGTTGCAGGGTCCATGTTTGAAAGTTGGTGCCTTGGTAACGGGCTAATGGCTTGGGTGGCCACCGCGGCTGTCTGCTCGCCGTGACCGCAGCGCCATCTTCAGGTAAAAAATCCTATAAGCTCTGTCTTCCCCTTCAGCCTTTGAGCCCTCTTATCCTCTATGTACTATCCTTGGTGTGGGGTGATGGGTGAGTGAATGGGTGGGGGGTGATGGGTTGGGGATGATAGGTGATGGGTGAGGGAATAGGTGGGGGGTGATGGGTAATGGGTGAGTGAATGGGGTGGGGGTGATGGTAATGGGTGAGTGAATGGGTGGGGGGGTGATGGGTAATGGGTGAGTGAATGGGTGGGGGGAATACATACATTTCTACATCCATGATTTCAGGAAAGTTAGAAGGGGCTATCTGGAGAGTCCATGTTTGGTGGGCCGAAGGCCCACAATAGCCCTCCGCAGGAGCTAGCCAAAAAGTCCGCCCGGAGGGCGGCTTTGCGGCTAGTTATTTATATATATTATATTTATATAAATATAAATATTATATATATATATATTATATATATATATATATATATATATATATATATATATATATATATATATATATATATTATATATATATATATATATATATATATATATATATATATATATATATATAATATATATATATAATATTATATTATATAAATAATATATATATAAAATATATATATATATTATAATAATATTATATATATATATATATATATACATACATATACATAGGACAATAAAACTCTACCAAATTTTGGCAGCTTATAAATGTCAGAACACTACCTTTATTGCGTTACCCAATTTTTACCATGCACACTATTGACCCTAGACCAAAAATGGCATGAATACTTTTTGTTAACTCAACCAGATCTACCTAAGCATCTATCTATTTCTTTTTGCTGATACAGATATTTAGATATAACAGTTTATATATTTTGCGCCTCCTTGTGCCGTTCAATGGACCAGCAGCTTATTGATGCACCATACATCTATCTTTTATCCGTCTAACATATTGTATGTCTTGATGGAGAGCGTGTCTGCAGGAATCGTATTCCACTTTGAAAACTGTACATTTCATCTTCGCAAGAGTTTTTAGCATGTATGCAATTTTCCTGATTTCTGTAATATTTCTTTTCGGGTAATATGGACCTAAAAACAAACTTTATTTGGCATTTATCATGGAATTTAAATTTGCTTTACCCAGGGCAGCTGTTGAAATCTGGATTTTTTACACTCCATAACGTTTTCCGTGCTAATACGTTCTTGGAGATATTATGGAAACATTGCTTCCCCCCATTTTCCCAGCCCGTACTACATTCCAAGGCCTAACGTTTTTTTTTTTTTTTTTTTTTTTTTTTTTTTTTTTTTTTTTTTTTTTTTTTTTTTTTTTTTTTTTTTTTTTTTTTTTTTTTTTTTTTTTCTTTTAGCGAATAATGCGCTTCGCGCTTCAGTCTCTCAGAAGGATTCGTCTCAGAGATTAGACGTAACGCGTTCGAGCTCTCCTGAAAGTCAGTTAGAGGGTACTTGAGAGACGAAAGCTTTTGACTCCACCCTATATTTGATTTTCTTAGTATTATTTTTATAAATATTTCACACTGTGCGCCTTTAGGCTTTTATCTTCCTTGAGCCTCAGGTGGGTTGGCATTATAGTTATATCTAGAAGGCTGAGATGGTGGCCCCTCGATCGTGGTGTCGAGGCTGGATTTGTTGAGTGCCACATGTAATTAATTGAGGCTATGCTTCCCCCTGGTGCCCTCTGCCACACTTGCAGTCGGAGGGGAAGTTGATGGGCAGCATGTGGGTGTCTTCGGCTACTCGACGACGGACAATAAAGTAGCTCCTGGCGAGCTTGAACTAGAGCAGTGGTCTTCTTAACCTGGGGTACCTGTACCACCAGGGGGTACGAAACCTTACACCTGGGGGTACGAGACATGCTGACCAATAATTCAATATCATATTTATAAGGAGGTTTAAATTATATATTAAAAATTATTTTGTCTGTCTTGTCTTGTCTCTTTGCATCATTTTGTGAAGAAATTGAAGCTGAACATAGTGTTCCTGTTTTCCACACGGAAGTGAGGTGGCTCTCACGTACTACTTACACACACGTGTCTTCGAACTACACGAAGAAATCAAGGAGGTTCTTATAAATTCAAGGACAGTGGACATTGCCGACCACTTTGTAAACGGAGTCATTTTGTCTAGACATACCTAGGGGGGAACCCAGAACAAAGGTAGTAGCGCCAGCAACGACCATCTCCGAAACTTTTTCCTTACGACTTAAAGCTACAAACCCCCTCCGGTCGGTCGTTAAAGCCGTGGAAGGCGCTGACTGACTGGCTAAAGCCCGGTTCCCACATTCCCGCGGTACGGCCCGCCGTACAACAAACAAAGACGTCACAATGACGTCACAACAAAGTCTAACCCACCGCCGTCACCGCTGTTAGGCCGCCGTACAAAGTTAAATTCAATCATCTCCCGCTTCGGCGGTGTCCGCTCGAGTGGAGTTGCAACTGTGCCCAGTTAACCACAAATACCACTCAAGCGGTAGATGATGGTGACGTCATTGTTGTGTATGGCGGCCGTACAAGCGGGAGGTGGAACCGGGCTAGACGAGTAATGAAGGCATCAAGTCATCATCAGTCACCAGCCAATGACAAACAGTTTTTAAAAACTTCTCGACCAATCACAAGGTCAGCGCGACATATTTCCGTGGCAAGAATGGCATGCCCAGACTGCCTCTCCCCGCTTCTGTCCCCGTTCATCTCAAACTAATTCTCGTTTTATTCGGAATGCTTGCGTTTTAAGGAGTTTTAATGTATCAGAAATAAGATGTATAAGTAAGGAGCCTTTGTTTGCTAGTGTCTTGGTGGTAGAAGGTGTTGTGTTTGGGTTGAAATAGTGAATATTTTTGATTAGGGGGAGGGCCCCGCGGCAAGCCTCTCGTCACTCTGCCCCGCCACAGTCACCCCATCATAACATCTTAAAGCACCCTTATTTAAGGTGACACCGGTGCTACATTGCCCTTAGATAATGACCAGTATATATAACATATCACCATTAATCACGAAGTGTATAATAACGAGTAATAAGACGTTTAATCCTGCGAAACCTACAGTTGCGGAGGAGATGCGGCTCAAGCTGCACACTCAAACGTTTTGAGTAACAACCCGCAGTTATCCGCTCACCTGTGCCTTCCTGAAGAAGAAAGCCAGCTCCCACGCCTGTGATAGCACCATAGGATATCACCAGGGATCATGGATTCCTCAAGGGTTCGCGCTCCCCTACTTAAATATTTTTACCAAAAGACATCTATCTCCCTTGGTGATGAAGTTTGTGTTTATATCCACTCACGGGCTTCATCAGCTGCCTGTGCTGCTGCTGCTGCGAAAGGCCGCGGCTGCAGACGTGGCTGAAAGTCCCTTGCTTGTATTAATCTCTTTACTTTCACATTATATATTTATTATATTGAATAATATCCAATCAAAGTGCAATCATATGTCTACATTCACCTATAAAAAAAAATATTTCATAGCATACCAAGCAATATGAGCATGCCTGGCGACTTTCCGACCTCTGCTAATACCGGTTCTGAGCAGTCGTTGGCAGTGTGCACGGTATAACGACGAAGCTAAGACTTTTCTGCGCTGTGGGTTCCGTCGTTGGACTAACGACCAAAAAAAGGTCTTAAGTGTTTTGTGGGTTCTGGCCTGACAGATGTATTCACGAAACTGAAACGGAGTTGAACATCTCCACCCAGGAAGACTGCTGAAAACATGATAACTGTCAGAGATAGGGATTTACTTACCAGAAAACTTTCAATTTGGATGTGTGCGCATTGAAGAAGGAATTTTTGATAACTTTACTCATTAGATTGAGGCTGCTTTGCAGAGGGAAAGGGTCCTCTTTACTGAAGTGAAAGCATTTGCAAGGGCTGATCCTCATTCCAGGGGATATTTCACCATGGACAGGTTTCTGTGGCACAGAGATGGATACGGGACCAGTATAAATGTCAACCTGGATTCCATGAATAAAACAGTAATTATGTTGAAAGATGGAATCATGTTGAGCTGCAGGCCAGACGACAGAATCAAAAGCAGTGGATCAATGCAGCTAGATATGTTTGGTGGTGCTCACTCAAAATTCCCACAGTTAGCATGAAAGACCTCTGGAGGTGATTGTTGCCATTGTAACCACGTTCTATGCGTCTTCCAACACAACTACAACTCAAAAAACCAAAGTTTAGGAACCGTATGGATGCAAGTGACGACATTTAGCGGTGCACTCGGGAACTCGTTTTTCAATCATCATCAAAAAAAAAAATTGATGAAATGCAACAAACAAAAGAGTCACTGAAATGTAACATTGTTGTTACTCTGTAGTATTGTAGTTAGTGAAATAAAAGGTTCGTTACTCTAATGATACTTTATTTATGATCGGGGGGTACGAGACAAATTATGAGATCTCAAAGGTACGAGCACTAAAAAAGGTTAAGTAAAACCACTGAACTAGAGAATCTAGACCACTGGCGGAAAAAAAAACCCCGCTTGCAAGTCCCTATAAAAAGATACTAAAGGAATACAGAACCCTGGATCAATTTTAGAACAGCATGATGATTCAGAAGACGAAAAGGATAAAACCCTTATATAGAATAGTATTGGAAATGTTAGACACCCAGGACCCTGTCCAACACCTTGAGGTCTAAGATATTTACGAAAATTACTAGCAAATGCCCATGCTAAGACAAATTAACCGGTATTGCCAATATTCTCGTTTGGCAAATATGAGTGTATACATGCGTCTACTGCCAGATTATGAAGCATCGAAATATTTTTTAAAGATCGCGTTTGGCGCCCTAGAAATCTGAGTTTGTTTATCTCTCCTCGCCCGCCGAGTCAGAAATCAGCCAATATAATAGTTCACTCACTTATACGACTATACAGCAGCACTTGCATTAATTAATGGAAAGAGAGAGGAGACATTTATCTCTTTTTGGTCATAATATTCTAGTCTACGCTAACAGCGGTTCCTTACATCCCTCGTACGGGGGAGATCACGGCAGAAGTCCTCCCAATTTCCACACAATCTATCCACCTCATTCTCAATCCTACTGTCCTTTCACTCAGCATGATCTCTCTTCTCTCACATACTCCAAACTATCAACTAAAAAACTAGTCAAACTATCAACTATCAAATCCAAACTATCAACTAGTGATTAAGGCATCATTAGTTGTGCACTAAGAATAACTATAACATGACCATGACAATCTTGACTCCCAATAATGGAAGGAGCTAGAAGATCAAGGAAAAATGGGGTTAAAATGTGAATAAATGAAGAATATAGGTCATATATGGTATGGTGTGTTTTATTGTTCTCGTAGCGGGCGCGGAGACAAATGACTGAAATATTCGCTCTCCCGTCCCACAATATTTGATCTCCCTGGTTCAGGGCTACAACCCAAGCGGCAGTCGTGGATCAACATAGGACCATGTTAGCTCTCGCTGCGGCGGATAAAGCACGCGTCTTGGCATGGCACCACTTGAGTCTAACATGGAAGCTCCACAAAGACTGTAATCCCTAAAGAAAGACGGGAAATATTCCTATCAACAGTAACAAATAAGTGTAGCAGAAAGATGCCAGATAGCACCCGATTCTTTGTGTTTAGAGCGCCATATATTGAGTGGACGAGAAAACTACCTCAGTGGTTCCACCTCCCTCTCCCCCCCCCCTCTCCCTCCCCCCCTGATATGCTAGCTTTATTTTTCTATATTTGAGGAAAATATTAGATATATTAAGGGAAATTGGCTGTCATATATGTATGCACACAGTACAACGTAGTGTAGGTCGTGGTCAGGGAAGCGGTAGTAGCGGTAAAGTATTTCGGTGGCAGGAGCAGGAAGCTACCACGTCTGCCACCACCACGATAGCTCAAAAGAGTGACGACGGGACGACGGACGTCGAGTTGATTCAAGGATGTAAAATTGTAAAAACAAACCACGCGAAATGATGATTGCACAGGAGGTACTGAATACTGGATTTTTGCAACGGGCACCACCTAAAGTGTTTAATTACGGAATTTATTTAATTTCTGCCCACCAATATTAGTTCCTTGGTGCTATTTGACATATCTATGCAAAAGATCCACTGATTTGTTGTTTCCTATTGTTTTACGTAATTAGAAAGAAATTCCAAATGATCTGTTTGGTTTACTTTACATGGTGTGCGTAACATCAACGACTTCATCCGTGTATGTTGATTTCCAGGCAATGTAGTAAAACATGTTCCTTAATCTACATATCTGCATTGTACAATTCACACTTCGTGTCTTTAGAATAGTCAAAAGCTCAATTGACGCTAACGCCCTCATCTAGTGGACGAAAGAACTAAAGAGTAACCAGTTAGCCTTTACTACACCTTATTTTGAAGTTTTCCCAGTCTTTCTTTAGTATACCGCTTTGGCTCCAGGGTTAGATCTCCCTAGTCCATGTTTAAAAAGCCGGCGACTGACTCAGTCCCATCAGTCACTACAGTCAGTTAAAGCTAGGGTCACACTTGCCATTTTTCCCCCGTGGAAACTGGGCGGTTTTGCGTGGGCTGGGAGCAGAGCTACTTCTGGACGCCCAGAGCAAGGGGGTCACACTACTGGTCTGGCCGGCGGCGCCTCCCAGCCCAGTGCTAGGCAGATCTCAAATCAAAACAAACGCGACAACGGCGTCTCTTAATACCAAAATATACCGTAATACACCGAAATACATAAACAATACACTAAAATAAGATATCAAGAGACATAATACATCCCATTTTTTAAACGTGTTTGGGGGTTATTTCGGTATATTTCGGTGTTTTTTGGTATATTTAGGTGGTATTATCGGTAATTTTTTTTGTATTTCGGTATTTTTCGGAATATTTGGGTGTATTATCGGATTTTTCGGTGTATTTTGGTATATTTTGGTATGTGTTTAGTGTATTTCGGTATATTTGGGTATTAAGGATATCCACGCGAAAAACTCACGGCACACCTGAGTGTGCCGTGAGTAAACACCGCCGGGTTTATGGAACTGTCGCCGATGGGAATTATCGCCGAAACACCAGTCTAGAACTCTCGCCGACGTGGAAATGTTAACCTGACCTGGGCATTGGCACCTAACTTAACCTAACTGATCAAGCTAACGATAGTATTTCATCCCTGAATGCAGAACCACGGGTAAAACTTGATTAAATAATATGGGGTCCTGAAATATCAGAATTGGAACACTTGACGACGGCGGCGAGAATTACTATCGGGGGGTGGGTACCTGGAACTGTCGCCGATTGGAACTCTTCGCCGCCAGCGGGGAGTCTTCCCCAATTCTTGATATTACAGGACCCAATTTACACATTTAATCAGGCTTTGGTAATAATGGACGAGGACTTCGCGGTCATTTTCAGAGACACTGATAATTTTTCTGCCCAAATAGTGCTTTTTCTAATGGAGAAATTTTTATTTTCCGGAAAGCAATAGTTTTCATACAAAAAAAAAAAATTCTTCACCGAATTTTATGATCGCCGTTTCATTAAAAACACTGAATTTCTATAAAATAAACACTAAAATTTTACCAAGAAAAATTGTCAGGGTCTCAGATAACCGGGAAGTGATTGAATAGAACATACCAAACCTGACCTTAGCCTAACCTTATAGGTTTTTAATGAAACTTAGCCTAACCTTTAACCACTAATTTTTACCTAACCTAACCTTAAGTTAAGGTTAGGGTTTGGTTTTATTAAACCTATAAGGTTAGGTTAGGTATACTTTTTTGGTTAAGTTAGGTTAGGTTTTAAATTTGTGGTTAAAGGTTAGGTTAGGTTCATTAAAACCTATAAGGTTAGGTTAGGGATACTTTGTGGTTAAGGTTAGGTTAGGTTTCATTAAAACCTAAAGGTTAGGTTAAGGTTAGGTTTGGTATGTTCTATTCAATCACTTCCCTGTTATCTGAGACCCTGACACATTTTTCCCGGTCAAGTTTTAGTGCTTTTTCTGATGAAATTCAGTGTTATTAATGGGAAAAGGCGACCATAAAAAATTCGGTGATTATTTTTTTTTTGTATGAAAAAAAATATTGGTTTCCGGAAAATAAAACTATCTCCATTCGAAAAAGCACCTATTTTTGGGGGAGGAAAAAAAATGTCGGTGTTACTGAAAATGACCGCGCAGTCCTCGTCCCTTATTACCTAGGTTTTACCTGTATTTCTGCATTCAGGATGAAATGCCAGCAAAAACTTGCTCATTTAGGTTAAGTAAGATGCCAATGTCCTGGTTAGGTTTTAAAAATTTTCCCCGTCGGCGAGAATTCTCGGTTGGTTTTTCGGCAAAAACTCCCATCGATGAGTTTCATAAACCGCACCGCCTACGTCTGTCCCTGCCCCTCACTACTGCTGGTGCCACGCCTGTGATAGCATTTATAGGACATCACCAGGGGTCATAGAGTTCCTCAGGGAAACATCGCAATCCATAATAACACAAAAAAACGGGTTTTATTCATACGGCATTACGGCTTTGTTTATACTTGAAGCTCCAAAGGTCAAGCGAGTGTGTAGCTTTGATTTAGTGATCATTGTATAGTCCCTCATCGTTGATCATCTCAGAAAAATGTAATTATCTAGGATTACTACGATGTATTATCCTTATTCTTGAATAAGATACATAATTTTTCTTAAATTAGCTTGCTGTCAATACTATAGACCCTCATCCTCTCTGCTGCCCAGACATAGTGAGGCTGGGTCGCCCACGGATAAACGATTCGCTCCGTCCACCGCTGGGCGTCGATGCTGGGCAGTTTTTCAGCCACTGGACGGCCATTGGACGCCCAGCCCACGCTAAACCGCCCAGTCCACGGGTAAAAATGGCTAGTGTGACCGCCCCTTAACACGTCGGGCCTCACAGAGGGAGGACCTTCACCCCGCGCTCCCCAGCTCACCTCCTACCTTGTTGCCAGACGTTGAGTTCGCCCTTCATAGCCTTGCCCTTGAGCTTGCTCTGACTCTAGCCCTGTTATAGGGGCTTGCTGCTCCTGGCAGGGAGCTGCAGGGAGACAAGATTCAGCAGTTGTCTGGTGGCCTGGCACCGCTGTTCCGCTGCGCACCCCTACGTGGTGTGCCAGCCTGGGGCCTGCCTTGTTTTTGTACGTTGGGTTGTTTGTCTGGTTGGTTGTGTCGTTGTTTGGGTTGTTGTGCTCAGGAGTTTGACCGCTGCCTCTGGCTCTGTCTCTATCCCTAGGGCCTGCTGCTCCTGTCAGGGAGTTGCAGGGGGGGGGGGGGGGAGATTCAGGGTTGTCTGGCGGCGCGGTACCTGAGCAAACCCCGTTTCGCCCCGCCCAGTGACCGCCTTGTGGTTTGCCTTTTTATAAAAGTATAGTAATAATAATAATAATAATGATTTACTATAGCTTATTTTAAATATAAGTAGATTAAATATACCACACTGGCTCGACTCTTTTGTCTCGTGCGTTGTCTTTTGTCTCGTGCGTTGTCAGTAGTTTTAAATGTTGCTTGCCGACACACTGCTACTGTTACTTGCTAGCTGTGTTTCTGCCTCGGTAGTCAAGTTTGTTGTTTGT